>PVKN010000003.1:16037-209072 GCA_004027915.1 Capromys pilorides | reverse complement strand
GGGGGACACGGACAGACAGACAGGCAAAACAAAAAGAAAAAAAACCCAGCCTACTGCTGGCCTAGATTGCAGAGCTTTCTGTGGCAATGGCAGTGTATGTTTGTGCTTATCATTACAGCAGCCACAGGTACACACATGTAATTACTCTGCACTTGAAGTATGGCTACTGGGATTATAAAACTATTTTTTATTTAAATTCATTACAACTTAAGTAGAGTTCTATACTGGGCAGCACAGCTCTAGAATCTAGAAAAAGAACAGTACTGAGTACTGGGTCTCATTTTAGGGTGGTGCTCAGAGCTGGCCAGCTATGGGCAGTGAGCGGTGGGTAGAGGGACCCCTCACATCGTCCCAAGGAATCTACCATGCAGAAATGACCCGAGACGTGGCTCAGAGGGTTGTATGCCAGGGAGTGGGAGAAACGCGCAGCACCCAGATGAGCACTCTGCAGCAGGGTGGGCTGAGCAGCCGCGGCTTCTGGCACACGGGGTCGGCAGGGTGGGCCCCTCGCCGCCTCCCAAACTATCTGTATCTCACAACAATGAGCACGGGGCATAGCACCGCCCCTCCAGAGGGGCCACTCTCCTCCAGGAACTGAAGACTGAGCTCCCTGAGCACCTCCTAGACAGCAATCGGACAGGCTCCGCCCCCCTGGAGGCCATCGGCGGCTGGGACAGAGCTTCCTCTCTAAGGGAAATTCCGTTCACACACACAGTTCCCACCTCTTGGCATCCACGGAATGGGAACAATATCGCTATGAACATGAGTGCAGATACCTCTGCGAAACTCTGGGTTAGTTCTTTTTTTCTTGGTGACACTGAGGATCAAACTTGGAACCTTGATTTGATGATGAAAATATGTAACACAACCATTGTTAATTTTTTGTTCTTGCTTTGAAGTTCTGTACTATATGTACTCTTGCTTGTTACTGTTTTTCTATCTTTGTTTGCTATTTTTATTCTTTAAAATAAAGTTTTAAATATTAAAAACAAACAAACAAAAAACAAACTTGGAACCTTGCACTTGCCAGGCAGACGCTTATGCCACTAAGCTATCAACCCAGCCCCAAAATCCTGGTTTAAACTTTGCAGCGCTGTGCTCACTTTGACAGCACGAATAGTAATAAGCAGAGTGCCTGGATCAAGCCATTCTATTTTTGTTTGTTCGCTGAGGCAGAGTCTTTCTACGGAGCCCAGGCTGGCCTCAAACTTGGGACCCTCCTGCCACAGCCTCTGGAGTGCTGGGTCAGGGATGCGCACCACCATGCTGCTGTTTCTGACCTCGGAACAGTCTTCACAGAGGCTGCACCAGTCTGCATCCACACTGACAAGTGTACAGCATTCTAAAGGCTGTGTATCCTCAGCAATATTAATTTTTTATATTTTTAAAATAAGGACTTTTGAATTTTTAATTTAAAAAATCAAAACACAAAATTGTAAAAGTTTCTTCAATTATCAAATCATGTTCAAGAGATCAGATCTACATATGTAAGGAAAAAAGACAGCGAGCAAGCCCAAACGGCAGAGCTGAGGCCACACCTGGCTGGAGATTTGAAAGTAATTTCTACTGTTTTTTAGTTTTCCATAATTTTCCTTGATTAGCTACCAAGAAAACAGAGCGTGGTAAGTTATTTAAAAATTCATCTGTCTGTGACCGTTACTTACCTACTTTAGTCCTATGTGATTCCAAGAAAAAAACTGTGATACAGTAAGACTAAGTCATAGCTGTTTTAATAGACGATACCAAAGGCATCTGCTGCTGGCTCCAAAAGAAAACTCAGAATTTCAATGAAAAATGCAAAACTGGGCACCAAAGTAAAATAGGTTATAACAAACGCTTTTTTTTTTCAAAAGGAAAATAGCTAGGTAATATAATGGCATTTTTTTTTTTTTTTTTTTTTTAGTATTACATAGTTTCTTTGCAGCAAAATATTTCTGCCAGGTCTCCTGTCTTGCTTTGTGGTACCGAGGGCTGCACGAACCTGGGGCCTTGACCACTAAGCCCACCCCAGGGTCTTTGTATTTTTTTACGTTGAGACAGGGTCTCACTAAACTGACCAGGTGGGACATGAGCCTTTGATCCTCCCCGCTTAGTCTCCGGAAGTGCTGGACTGACAGACTTGGGCTACCTGGCCGAGCTTATTTCTCATACAGTATTTTTAATCATCACTGCTAATCTGGTTTTCTTCCTCTTTCATAAGCACAGAAGCCTTTTCCCTCAACGGAATGTTAATGAGAAGTCAGAAGAGCTGAGAGGCCAGGACCCAGCGTGGGACTTGGGAGCGGCTGTCACGCGCCCCGGCACTGCAGGTGCTCTGTGTGCGAAAGTCAAACCACGTTGAGTTGCTTCACCATGGACACACAGGCTGCACTGCACACAGACCGTGGGGACATTTTAGTGATGCCATGTTAATTAAGAAATAACAGCCACCCCCCTGCACCCCAGACCAGCAGTGCATGGTCTACAGTGACAGGCTGGGAGGAGCTCAGGACCACGTCCCCTTACCTGGAGCCGTGGATCTCACTGGCGGTGTCTTCCTCTTGGCCAGGAAGTTTCTCAGCTGCGTCTGTTTCACAGGAGACAGTTTACCTGCAAGACAGTGACTCAGTTTTACTGATACCAGCAGCCTGAAAAGGACACAGCTCAAAGGGCAGGGAGGATAGTTTACCTGGTACTCTGGGCAAGGGCTTGGTGTGCGAGTCGATGGTGGTTTTTAACAAGGCGTTGCTCAGGGTTTCTAGGTCACTGTCAAAGCTGAGAGAGGACATAGTTACACACAAAGAAGACAGGAGCTGGGAGGCGCAGCTCTGCGGGCCTGTGAGCCTCCTACATGCAAATGCAGAGTCAGTGTACATGAGGTACGGCAGCAGACGGCGCTCGCAGTACCGCAGCCCACCAAACGGCACCACAGCGCCTCACCATCAGGGGCAGCGACACTGCTCATGGAGCCTACGGCGCAGTGCAGAGCCACGTCTGAGTGCAAGGTCTGAAAGTCTCCACACTACAGGAGAAGGGCAAACACGGGCTTTTGGAGTCCGGAAACCAACACTATCACTCTAGTACTTATTGTGACCTACTGAATATCTAATGATCTTCTTCTGGTACTGGAGATTGAATCTTAAGGGACGCTTTGTCATTGAGATCTCAGCCCTTTTTTCATTTGTTCAGACTGGCTTGATAGGTTCCGGCCCTAGTATGAACTGCTGAATTCTTATGTGGTCACCTAACGTGGCTGAATCCCAAAATAACAGCTTATCGTCCCAATGATCACTTCCTCTTCCCTTGCCCACTCCAGCCTGGATACAGTTTCCTCTCACTTTTCCTCCCACACAGGAGAGACCTCAACCAGCTCCTTACATGTAATTAAAATTCATCCTCTAACTCCATCTCTAGCAAAAGTACACAAAAGTCTCAAATTTCTTTTTTTCCCCTTTTTTCAATGTATTTACTCCAGGGTCTACATGGTCTCACTACACAGATCGAATCCTAGTGATCCTCCTGTTTTCAGCTTCCGTAGCGCTGAGATTACAGGTGCACACCATCATGCCCAGTCTCAGCTGTGCTCAGAGCAGCCCCCAAACCCTGGCTCCCCGAGTCTGCCTAACAGGTGCTTTAGTCCACTGAGCTGTCTGGCCAGCCCTCAGCCTTCATCTCAGGTCAGAGGATTCCACCTCTGCCCTCAATCCTGTGTCTTTGGAGTTCATAAAGGCTTCTTTCATCTTTCCTATGTCTTCATTGTGCGCAAAACCTAAGGGGCTACTATGTTACCCAGTCTGGCTTTGAACTCATGACCCTCCTGCTACCAGCTCCCAGTGTCTTTCCTTTTGTTTCGTTTCCTGAAATAAGATCCTGCTACACAGCCCAACCTGGCTTCCAGTTCTCGTGACGCTGCCCCTGCCCTCGCCTCCCAAGCGCTAGGATGACAAGTGCGCACCACCGTGTCTCGTTCTGAGCAACTGTTTTTTTTTTTTCTTTTGGTGCTGGAGCTCAAACTCATTTGCTTGCTGGCAGACGACGCTTACACCACTGAACTATCTCCCTGGCCCCGAGCAGCTTTTCTTTTTCTCCCCCTCTATTTAGGACAGGGTCTACGGGGTCTCACTACGTAGATCAGATTCATAGTGATTCTCCTGTTTTCAGCCTCCCAAGTGCTGGGATTACAGGCGCACGCCACCACACCCAGCCTCAACTGCCTTCTCAGTGGGCCTTGTGGGTGGCACCAGCATGGTATGCTGGGGATCAAATCCCAGCCGCTGTACTCTGCCTAAGCAGGCTCTTTAGTCTGCTAAACTACTAGGCTAGCCCAAGCTTCTCTCTCTCCTCCTGAGCTGGGCGTGGAGCCCAGGACCTCACACACCAGTTAAGTACTTTACCACGGAGCGACACCCTGGCCTGTGGGGGCCTGTTTCATCAGGCTCAGCATGTCACTCTCCAACAGTTCCCAAAGGCAAGCATGTGTGCCTCATTTAATCAGGCCCTCAAGGATCAGAGAGGGACGAGCACCTGCCCAGGATCAGACAGGGTGAGAGCAGTCATTCTGAGACCCAGGCCTGTACCACCTAAGAACATCCCGTGCCTTCCCCTGAACAGTAACCCGGTGCTCCCTCAGCACCCAGGCGGCTGCGCTTCCCTTCCTGCACACCTGCGAGTGCTGTTCTGAGCAGGCGCGGCCAAGGGCAGACTCCACTGGAACGTCTGGTTATAGAGGCGCAGCTGCTGGAGGCTGTCCACCAGGTGATTCAGCCGCTTCCTCTGCTGGTTGATGATCTCCCGGTTGTTGGCGAGAGTGTTGAACAGTGTCTCTCGCTCTGGCACAAGCAGACGCCTGCGGGCAGCCGTGAAAAAACCTAAAACTGAATGGTTCGAGTAAAGAGATCCCCTTCCCCTCGTAAGACAACTGTGACAGTAAAAAACGGTGAGATGGTGAACCACCACTGGACGGGCAACTATCAGAACAGAATAGGGGAGAGTGAGGCCAAAGGAAGCTAAGGCGCAAAAAAGGCCAAGCAGCCTAAAACACGCAGGCCAGGGCTGCGGCAGGGAAGAGGGGACACTGGGGGCCAAGGCCCAGTGAGCCTCGGCCGCCGAGGTGGGCATCAAGGAAGAGGCCCTGCCGCACAGCAGCACTAGTGGGGCACGTTTTGTTCTGTGTAAATTATATGGGATGGACATGGACGTGAACAGGGATAAGGACAGGGACACGGACACGGACACGGACACACTCGCACAAGGCCAAGAACACAGGGCGCCCTGGAGGGCGAGGGAAGCGGGTCGCTTCTTCAGACGGCTGCTAAGAAGCAGCAATCACTCCTGCTCGTCTTTCTTTCCTTCAAGTTAATAGAAATCTTTAAGGATGTTTAGAAATCTTCTCCTATTAACTTCAGGAAAAATACACAAAAACAAACAGAAGACTTGGTCCTCTATCAGTTACAGACTAACAGTTCTCTCTGCACTGAATACCAACAAGCCTCAGGGAAGGGAAGATGCTGAGGGAGAACAGAAACTTCTAGTTTTAGTTCATTACTCATTAACTACTTCCTTGGGAGGTCAAGAGCCAGCCGGGTGAGCGCCTCAGGACAGGGAAGGACAGCACAAGTGTTTACAATGGCTCTCAGCAGATACAGGGTACTATTTAGAGCAGGGTCAAGAGCAGAGGACCGCTGCGGAAACAGGAACCTGGCCATTTAAGAACAGGAACCCTGCAGAAAGCAACCTCAGGGAAGCATGGTGGGTGTTGGGTCCTCCTAAGGGGCCCCTCCCAACCTGAAGAGAAAAACTACAGACCACCACTCTGTTCAAGCAGCAAGCCCACCCCCGCAGCCTCAGAGACTAAAATAAATGTTTATCAGGATGGCTCCCAGGCCTGGTTCTCGGACTTTCAGGAAACCCTGTAAATCTACAGAACCCGAAGTGGTAGAACGCCACTGTCACCTTGTATTCCCCCCACCAGAGGCACTAAACCCAGCAAGGACACCTGACGCCCCCTCGTATTGCTAAGTTAGTCTATAAAGCAGACTCTCTTCCGTTGTTGAAGGTCAACAGCCTTCTCGCCCTTGACCCAGGCTGCACCCAGCCTGAAATACAGGTAGCACTGTCTGCTTCAATCCTGCTTGTCCTAGTGGTCTTGGTCCCTCCTCAGGGCCTAGCTTGACAGTGAGGAGGAAGTCTGCAGAGTTGCAATAGAAAAAGAAAGCCCAGCTTCTTGGTTAGCCTCACGCACTTTTTAAGAACTCAACTTCCTTTTCTTTTATTTGTTGGTACCAGAAATCAAACTCTGGGCCTTGCACTTGCTGGGCAAGTGCCGTGCCACTGAGTTATGTCCCTGGCCCAACACCCAACTTAATGAGCAGAGAAGCCCGACTGGCAGCAGAGTGGAGTTCACACTGCTGGGCCAGGTCACACTTGGGCTTGGGGAAAGCAACACACAGGCACACAGGGCCTGAGCCGGGGAGGACGCTCTGCCATCGCTAATGAGCCGCAGTGTCGGGTTCTGGACCCTGCGCAGAGTTTGCACCTACATCCACACCTCTGCTCCCTACAGTGACTGTGGGAACATCCCTCGCTTGCCCCTGGAGAAGCTACGATCCCACAGCTTTGTGAACAGGCCGACAGAGCACACAGACAAGGCTTGGCTGGTTTCTGAAGAGGGCGCATCAAGTGCAGGTGTTGAGAAAGCCAGCTGACACCTCCCTGCCCTCAGCATAGCCCCTACTGTTACTTCTGGAAAACACAGGCCTAAAACCAACTGCCTGAGGCTAGGTGCCAAGGCTCAGCGGCTGTTTACTTTTTTCCCAGCATCCCCAAGTATTTGTCATTCTCCACAGAGATGCTTTTTCAAAAAGACAACTTAGTCAGGGCACAGTGGTGCACACCTGTAATCCCAGCACTTGGGAGTCTGAGGCAGGAGGATCAGGGGAAAACTGCAGGTGTGAGAACAGCCTCGACTACAAAGTGAGGTCAAGGGCAGTGTGAGATGCATAGTGAGACCCTGTTTCAAAAAAAGGCAAAAAGGCAAAACAACGACAACAACAGCAACAAAACCCAAAACCACTATGTAAATTATTGTGACTGCCATACATTACTTTCATAACAAAAGCTTTACAAGTGTGAGTGAGACTACCCTGGGCCCCCAGGAAACTCATCTGACCCAGCAATTAGGCTGGCGTGTGAATGCGACTTCATCCATCAGACAGGCCCAGTGTGGAAAACTGAGGCAGAATTCCCTGCAGAGAGGCTAGAGACAAGCCCCACCCAGCTGATCCAGGAGCAGAAAACCTTGCCAGTGACACGGTAGGTTCACCTCCAAGGGCTACAGCAGGAAGTAAAGCACAGCAGCCAGACCCAAGCCACACCCACCTGGACGAGTTTGAACTTGGTAGATTCAGATCTGGTGCTAAGGCAAGAACTCCACTAAAGCTCTCTACACCAAAGGTCAGAATGCAGGGCTGTACAAAATGACAAAGAGAAAGAGCAAACTGCACTCTCAGAACCCGATCCCACCCAGAACAAATATAGGAGACAACAGCATAGAAGAAATTAGAAATCACACACCTGGAATCTCTGAAATAATAGCATTTGAAGTAAAGCAACAACCTCAGAAAGTTATAGAGGAAATCAGATCAGAAATAATTTCTGAAGAAGAAAAGGAAATGATAACTATAATGAAAGAAGTACTAAGTGCTTCTAAAGAAGACACTGACAAAAAAAAATAGAAAATAGAAAAATGATGGAATCTTTGAATAAGCAATATAGGAAAGAAATAGAATGCATGAAACAGATTCAAAGTGCTATACAGAAATTAAAACCTCAATCACAAGCTGGCAAAACCGTGTCAATGAAAGTGAAAACAGACTTTCAGACCTTAAGGACACCATTGCAGCTAGTGAAGAGGTAAGAAAAGATCTCTTAAAAACAATTAGGATGCAAGAAAAAATAATTCAACATCTGCAAGACGATACAGAGATGAACAACAAAAAACTAATAGGCATCAATGAGAAAGGAGTCAATACAAATGATATAAAAAGAATATGGGCAGAATAGCAGAAAACTTCCCAAATACGGGGAAACAATTTGACATTCAGGCAACCAAAGCATACAGAACTCCAAATAACATCAACCCAATTAAAACCACACCCAGACATATAATAATCAAGATCCCAGAAATTCAGCACAGGCAGTATACTAAAAGCCGCTAAAGAAAAGAAACAGATCACATTTAAAGGCAAACCCATTAGAATAATGGCAGCTTTCTCTCTATAAACCATCAAGTCAAGAAGAGCATGGAGCAAAGTACTACAAGAAAATAAATTCCAGCTCAGACTGCTATACCCTATAGGAAGCCACATAAATGAAGGATTCCAGTGGTCCCTCTGCCATGTGGGATCCTTTTTTTTTTTTGGTTTTTTTGAGACAGGGTCTCACTATGTAGTACTAGCGGCTTTTAGTATACTGTTCCTGTGATGAATTTCTGGGATCTTTATTATTATAGGTCTGGGTGTTGTTTAAATTGGGTTGATGTTATTTGGAGTTCTATATGCTTCGAAAAGAAACAGATCACATTAAAAGGAAAACTCATCAGAATAACAGCAGATTTCTCTTTACAAACCATCAAGTCAAGAAGAACATGGAGCACAGTACTACAAATCTTGCAAATTCCAACCCAGAGTGCTATACCCTGCAAAACTCTCTTTCGAGTATAATGAAGAAGTGAAATATTTCTAGAACAAAGAACAACTAAAGAATTTCATGATGACAAAGTCAACCCTATGCAGTTTATTAAAAGATATTCTAGAGAGGGACCAAAATGACCACAACTCCATGGAGGAGAATAGAAAGAACCCACCAAATACGGCAAACAGTTAAACGAGAAAAAGAGGTAGACAACAGCAGTAGCAGTCTTTCAACTATTCTTTTGTATACAGCAGCAGAATATGTCCAACAGCATATTCTACAAATGGACTTCTCCTGCACCCTATGGGTCATGATTCTGTCTGGGTCTACAGGGTGGCTATCAAGGAAATAGCAGTAGCTCAGTCCCACAAGTGACACCTGGCCACCCTGAGCATCATGGACACTGTCCATGTACACGACATACTAGAACTTTGTGTGATAACCTATCCCCAAACTGTTAGAAGCTCTGGTCATACATTTGCCATTTCAGAATCTATGTTATGTTTTATTCTTAGTAATTCTTTACTACCATGGAAATTTTTTCTTAGTTGATATTTCTGTATATATTAACCTATTCAAATACTACGCGAGTACTCTGGATTATAGACTTGTATATGTGATACACAACATTCTGGCCTCTAAGTTGGACTCATATGATTTTATTTGAATTTTGGAATATTGTTTTGAAATATTTTATTTAATTTTTAAATTAATATTTAATTTTCTGAATATTATTTAATTATAATTTTTGTCTTGATTCATACTATATCTTTGACTTACAATCTACATATAAGACATGGTATGATATTTCCTCCTAGTATTAGAAACTTTAAAAAGAAAAAAAACGAGGTGGAAATGGTGGCACACGCCTGTAATCCCAGCACTTGGGAGGCTGAGGCAGGAGGATCGGTGTGAGTTCAAGACCAGCCTGAGCTACAAAAGTGAGCTCTGGGCCAGCCTGAACTGTACAGCGAGACGCTGTCTCAAAAAGACAAAATAAATAAAGAAAAAAGAAAAAAATATAACAAGAATTAGGATAGATATACAGCTACTTTCTCTCAGTTCATTGACAATAAGAGTTTGTACTAGTATTGTTTAGACAAGATATCAGGTCTGCATCGTGTCCTCTGAATAACTACTACGAAGATAACAATATGCATTGTCTTAATTATTGTAACCATCCTACTAACTTGTTTTGAAACTGTTTCCTTGATATTTTTTTTTCATTAGGAAAAAAAAAAGCTTTACAAATGACTTGTGTCAAAAAGATACAACTATGTAAGGTTTTTCCACAGGCTCCTTGCCATGGTTTCTAACTAGACGCCCCTGCCCCACACTGCCCCTCAGTGCTCCTAAGTGGGGCCTGGATCCTGTGGGGTGACACTCATCATGGAGTCAGTCTACTGATCAGTTCACAGCCAATGCCTCGGTTAGAAGAGGTGGGACACTGGGGCGTCTGTCTCCCCCCTCCCCCTTGGTCGCCGGTCTCCCTGTCTCCTGGTCTCATGACAGGAGCTGTTGCCCTGCCATCCCCTCTGCGGTGCCCCAGCTAACTAGAGGCTGAAACCTCTACAAACAGTGGGCAAGAATAAACCTCTCCTCCATACAGCTGTGGGCGTCAGGCACCAGGTCTCAGTGAGTAAGAAAGCAACTGAGATGCTCCCACGCGCTGTTTCTAAAACGCAGCACCCGTGTCCACTGGACAGTGCTGCCTGAGGTCTTGCTCACTTTTGCTTTCTCTTTTGCTCCAGATGCCGATCCCACTCCAAGTCCAGGACGTCATTCACATCCTGGACAGCAAATTTCACGTATTGATGGAGGCGCCGAATTTCCTGTGAGAAAAAAAAAAATTCAAGACAAATGACTCATTTTTCTGCTAGTTTGGGGGGATGATATGTGAAAACAGCAAAAAATAACTATTTCTATATTGGGAACCATAATGAATAAGAAAAACCTAATAGGTTTAATACAACCATTAAAATGCAATTAAGGTGAAAAACAGAAAACCAGCTCCATCAGCTGTGACATAGAGGTGGCGCAAAGAAAGGGAGGCGTGTAGGTATCTGCAGCCCTGGGGAGCAAGTGTGCTCCCCTGCTGCGGCTCCTGGCACGGCTCTCGCGAGGGCCGGGAATCCTCCGCTGCACTCAGATATGAAGCCGGCACATCCACTTAGCTCTGCTCCCCCACCCATGCCATCGCTGCAACATAGATGAGATTATCCTGCAATCAGTGCTGAGAATAGTTCTGAGCCTATCTATTCATAGCATCCCACACAGAAGTCACCTCTCCAATCGAGGAGGACTCGCTTCTCAAAAGCAAAGGTATCAGCACCAGCAAAACTGATTTCCCTTTATGAAAACTCTCACCTATCTTAACTACTTTAGGCTTACAACAACTTGGGCCACTGGTAACTTTCAGCACTATGCCACTTGGCTCTAAAAGTCAAGATAAAGCAGTAAGTTCACCAATGGAGACCACAGGCCAGATCCTGGGAAAAGCTCTTTACATGTGGGCAAAGATTTAGTTATGCTAAAACGTATTTTTAAAATTATTCCTGGATAATGGCAAATGCCCCAACAGAAAAACAGAAAATGCCATTTACAAGGAGCCAGGCTGACTCAGGAAATGTGGCAGGAAGCTCGGCAGCCAACAGAAACTCTGCCCGATGGTCAGTGACTCAGTAGCTGCAGAAGGCCCTTTCCCTGGCCCTTCCGACGTGACTGTCGCAGGCTGCTGGCAGGAGGCTTCTTCTCCGGGATGCCTTCCCACTGCCATCAGCCAGCAAAAGCCAACTCCTCTCACAAGACTTCGTCTGAACCCTTCTTCTTCATTGTACTTTTTTTTTTTGCAGGACAGGGGTTCAAACTCACAACCTTGTACTTGCCAGGTAGGCACTTGTGCCATGGAGCTATCTCCCCAGCCCCTCTTCAATACAGGGTCTCACCATGCAGCTCAGACTTATAGTGATCCTCCTGTCTCAACCTCCCCAGCGCTAGGATTACAGGTGTGCACCACCAGGCCCTGGTTTCAGAACTGGCAAGGCATGCCTGGGAATCTGGGGCCAGCACGGTACGCGGTACCAGGGAGTGAACTAGGGACTGCGCGCTTGCCAGGCAGGCGCTTAGACTGCCGCGCTGTCTCCACAGCCCCTCAAGCTCCTCTTTTCTGAGGCTTAGCTGCACTCTTGCTGGCAGTCCCATGGCAACCCACCCATGTTCAGTTTGTGTCTCCCTCTGGCCGCTGCTCACCCTGGTGGGGACTGGGCACTGCAGCAGAGCAGCCACCAACACAGGCTCAGTCCGCTGCCTAGATTTGAGGGCTGGGCAGCTTCAGCAACTGTTTCCTCATCTTTGTACGCAGTATAGGCCACCCAGTGTTTCCTACTCAATACACCACCACCAGACAGTTACTCCTTCATGAACTAGGCATCCCCTGAAGCCCTGTGCTTGCCTTAGTGTGGAAACAGAGCACCAGAGCAAAGGGCACGTGGGGAGCAGAGGCGGTGCAGTGTGGGGCACCTGATGGGTGGCTCGGAGTCAGGAAGCATTAGGGACTTAGAGAGCAGCAAAAGCAGCAGCACCCACCCTCCTGGGTGGAGGGCTCCCTTCCCTATCTCCCCACTGTCCAGCAGATTTAAAGGTGTCGGGGAGCTGGAGCTGGGGGAGCTGAGGGAGCAGCAGCCTGCGGCCTCAAGTTCTCACAAGCAGGAGGGACTCATCTATCAGCCCAGAGGCCTGCATCCAAGGCGCAGGGGCCCAGGGCTGCCTGCACACCTCCTCAGAAGCTTGAGACAGGAGTGGGGAAGATGAACCTTGAACTACAGTGGCTGGAGTGAACACAAAACAAAAATGAGACCCAGCTGGCTAAAGAGAAGGAACTAACAGCTGGTGAGAAAGCCTCAGTACTCAACTCTAGCACACAGGGGTGAGCCCTGGAGGAGCCAGAGCCAGAGCCAGGTTCCAATTCTGACCTCACTGACGCTATGGGCAGCATGACTGCCTCGGCCTCGGAGGCTCAGTTTTTCTCTAACTTCCCTTGCAGGGCAGTTGGTTTTGAAGACTAAAAACAATGCATAAAAACACTTAGCAGATGAAATGGCCTTTAAGAAATAGTTGCTATAATACCTGTTCCAACAATGTTCTGTAGCATGTTTAAGGTTTAATAGGAATTTTATTTTTTTAAAAAATTAATGGTAAAAGTGCCATTTTCTTTGCCATAGGCAAGAAGTGCAGTGTGTTATCAGTAGAAAGTCAGCAACTCCACCAGGGGCCATGACGCAAAGCCACGGCCAGAGGAAGACAGCAGCAGCTGCCCAAGCGGCTGTGCGACCCTCCCTAGAACGCAAGAGCTGCCCCACCTGGAGCTGAGCTTCGCTCCTGGGGTCCAGCGGCCTCTTGTAGAGCAGATAGAGGTACCCAGAGTCGTGGTTTCTCCCGTCCTGCTCTCTGGCTTCTTCCACACCGGCAAAGCCCTCCAGCAGGGTTGTCTTCAGGGTGCTTATGTCTCCATGAAGAGACTAGAAACAAAGAGCAAGAACGTTTTAGTCAATCCCACCACTCGAGGGTGAGGCAGGAGGATCGTTGTGAGTTTGAGATCAGCCTGGGCTACAAAGGGAGCTGAATTTCCAGCCCGAGTTGCATAACAAGACTGTCTCAAAAAAAAAAAAAAAAAAAAAGTATTTATAACAAACACTGTATTTGCAAGAAGTAAAACCTGTCTGAATCAATGAAAGTGGAGTTTTTCAAACCCTATACCCGAGGAACCACTTATTCACGTATCTATTCACTTTCACGTTCATCGAGCAAAAGAATTTTACTGCTTGGAAAAGAAGACACTACAGATCTTTTTTCTTAAGTTATTTTTCATCTTCATGAATAAAACATTTTGGCTGGGCGTGGTGGCACACCTGTAATCCCAGCTCCCAGGAGGCTGAGGTAGGAGGATCCTTGAGAGTTTGAGACCAGCCTGGGCTACAAAGGGAGCTCAGGGCCAGCCTGAGCTGCATAGCGAGACTCTGTCTCAAAAAGACGAAAATAAATAAATGAATGAGTGAATGTGTTCTGGTGATGGCAAGTGGGAAGCAGGAAGGTCCGGAGAGTGCTGAGAGTGCCCCAAAGAGTCTGTGATCTGGGGACCACCCGGGACATCCTTTCCAGCATGCCGTTGAGACCAGAGCTTCTGAGCCAGTGTGCAACTTTGTAGGCCTCAATCCCTGGCAAGGGTGAAGTGCTTGGCACAGTGCCAGGCACATGAGAACTAGTGACGACAGGAACAGTGACAATGCCTGTGCACGGCACCATGAACAGCAGATACTGGGCACATTTTACCATATATGCTCCTAAAATAGTCTACTCCTTTTAACGCAACAACATGGATAACAAAATTTCCAATGTAGCTGAGTTAACAACCACAGCCAACTTTATGGAGTGCTGAGTACGTGTCAGAGGGTAGAAACAGTGCCCCATCCTACAGATGAGAAACGGAAACAAAGTAGCTCGGTTAACTTGCCTTATCATGGGAGCAAGGAATCCTCTTATGCCTGCCTAGTGGTCCACTTTTGGAACAGCACATAACAACAAAACCTAATAAAAACTTAACATTCAAAATTTTCACACAAATTTTCAGAAAACTGTGACTATTGGCACCAATGGGTACAGTCCTGCAGGCAGGATGTGAATGCAGCTTACGCCTGGTGAACTACACAACACACAGACGCCAGCACGCATGTCCCTCTTGGAGGAGCGAGGGGAGTGGGCCTCCAGGCGCAGCTCCTCCCAGGCCCAGCGCAGCCGCACACGCACCTCGGTGGTCTCCTTAATCTCGAGAAGAAAGGCGTGCAGGTCAGCTGATTCTGTCCGAAGCATCTGCATCTCCTCCGGGGTGCCCACCTGGAAGCAGGCTTTGGCGGTCCGAGCTTTCAGCTCCTCCAGCTCCTTCTGGAAGTGTGCGATCTGCAAGAGCCACACACGGGGAAAGGACTCCGCTGAGTGGCACGAGATGGCAGCGAGGCTTCTGTGCTGACTCACAGGCAGGCTCCCGTGATGGCCAGGCACCACTGCGAGGAGCAGAGCTAGCAGAGGAGGCCGCACCCAGGACCACCCTGGTCTCTCGGGCGGCAGTACCACCACTCAGTGCCAGGAAAAGCCTTGGGAACAGACCCACCTCTTCTCCAATCCCGGCCAGCACGGGGTCTGAATCTTTCCACTGATGGCCCTGTTTTTCTGCGGCAGGAGGCTGAAGTGACTTGGGCTGCAGTGGAAGGCATAAGGTTTATAGTGCAGCGTCAGGAAGCCATTGCTGTTCCATGCCTTGTGCCCTCCCCTCCCTCACCAGAGCCCATGAACTGCACTCGGGGGGTGGGGGTGGGGGGTGGGGTGGAGCAAGGAGCAAAGCAAGGCGTCCTGCGGCTGAGTACCAAGTCATGGAGCTGTACACACATTACGTGGACCTCAATGAGGTAAATTATATATTAACTGAAACATTAAGATAAATCAATGTTTTTGGCAAATATACTACAAATCTTCAGGTCACACAGTGCTACTTACTACTTCCAAGATCTGAATCCTAGGACATGAAAACTCATTTCATTAACAAGCATGCTTAGGTGAGACATGAATAAATGCAAGCACTGTAAGCCGAGCTGGACACACCTGAAGAGAGCCAGGCTTGGTCACTGGCGGGGCGACCCTGGGCGACTTCTGCACCATGGATGGCACCGGACTTGGACTGCTCTGAGCGGATCGTGCTGCTAGCAAACACATCGGTCCAAAAAGCAGGGTTCACTCCAGGCTCTCCCACAACTCCTTCCCCAAATCTAAGAGAACAACTGCCATACCGTTTGTAGCTCTGCTTTCACCATATTGTACCTCCCACCACCACCACCACCACCACAAAGGGGACAAGGACAATCACTTCTGTTCTAAGAAAGCGCGTGACGCAACTTTGGGTGTGCAACACTTTGGTGGTACATACTGAACCCAGGGCATTGTGATGACAAAACAAGCACTCGACTCGTGGACCTTTTTTTTTTTTTTAAACATATTTGGTACAGGGCCTCTCTGTAGTGATCCTGTTTTCAGCCTCCCCAGAGCTGGAATTATAGGTATGTGCCATGCCCAGACTTAGTCACTGGCTCAGTGTGCCCAGGGGCAGGTCTGGCCTGGCATGTGGTGCCAGGTATTGAACCCCAGTCCCTGAGCTATTTCACCAGCCCACCAAACACTTTTAGGAATCATATAAAATGGGAGTATAGCCCAGGCATGGAAGCATATCCTTGTAATCGGCTGTATAGAAGGCGGAGGCAGGAGGACTACAAGTTTAAGCCTGGCCAATTTAGTAAGATGCTATTACAAAATGGAAATAAATAACAAAATAAATAACAAAACAAAATAGGACAAAATAAACCTGGGAAAAGTGGTGCACACCTGTAATCCCGTCACTTTGGGAAGCTGAGGCAGGAAGATTTTAAATTCATTCCATTCTGTGGAACTTTGTAAAACTCATTCTCAAAATAAAAAATAAGAAGAAAAAAAAAAAAAAGAGAAAGGTCTAGGGGCTAAGCATGGAAGTGCACACCTGTAATCCCAGGACTCAAGGAAGCTGAGGCAGGAGGAGCCACAAGTTAAAGGCCAGCCTGAACTACACAGCCAGACCCAGTCTCAAAAACCAAAACAAAGAAAGGCCTGGCAATAAAACTAAGAAAAGGGCCTGGGTTCAATTCCCAGCATTGTAAAAATTAACAAATGAATAAAAATAAAAAGGAATGAAGTGTAGTTTAGGGACAAAGTGCTTGCCTAGGATGCAAGAAATCCTGGATTTACTTTCTAGGAGCAAAAAAGAGAACAAAACACAACACACCACAGCGCTGCTGATAAGATCCGTAAGGCAGCACGCAGGGCTCAGGTGGCAGGCCACGTGGCCTACCCAGATGCCCCAGAGGGTCCGCCTGCACCATTAGGAACTGGGTCAAAGCTGAAAGAAAGCCCAGCAGACCAAACAAGATTCCTTTCACCTAACGGGATGCAAAATCCTCATGCCCCTCTGGAAGCTTTCAGACATGCCTCCCACGGCATCACCTGGGGAACTTTTAAAAACACACCAAAAATCCACTTCCAGGCCCCATCTCCAAAGACTGATTAAAATGTTAGGGAGCAGCAGATCCCCCATAACCTTAATGTGCAACTGGGACTAAGACTGAATGATCTAGGGCCTCTGATGTTCAGGAACAATGACAACAGTGAGGGCAGAGAGCTGGGGGAGAGCGAGATGGCATCCTGGGCTAAGGCTCAGCCTTTCCCTCCTCAACTGTGAACGGTGGGCAGGAAGGATCAGGCTGTGTTTGGGGTCCTAGACAGACGGCTTCCAGAATCTGATGTCAAGTCAGGGAGCCCTTCCTCTGAGCAACGGGTAAGGAGGAAAGACCTCAGGAATTTCACAGCTCCACATGTGCTCATTAGTTACCAAAACAAAAGGAGTCCTAATTCTCAAAAGTCAAGATTGCCTCAGTCTGCCTGGTGAGGTGTCACTACACTCTGTGAAAATAACCAACTCCACCACTGAGGCCATCTGGCAAACACAACCCGACCGAAGTGAGCAAGCTTAACGTCATCTGTATCAGGACACACACGAGCAATGTCATGGACTTGGGGTGCTTGGGTGCAATTCCTGCCCCAAACCTTGACCTTCAATCTCGGGTGCAAGTAATCAAACCCAAACTAAGGAACAGATCCTAAACTATCAGTCTGCGCTTCTGCAAATTTCAATGCAGTGGGAAAGAAAACGTCTAAAAATCTACGTGAAATAAATAAAAATGTATATAAGGCTGAGAAAGAATGAGTAAAAAGGCAGCTTGTGATCACTATTTTTTTTTTGGTGGGACCAGGGTTCAAACTCACGACCTTGCACTTGCCAAGCTGGTACTTGTGCTACGGAGCTATCTTCCCAGCCCCCGATAAAGAACAATATTGAGGCCAGGTATGGCGGTTCAGGCCTGTAGTCCCAGCACTTGGGAGGTTGCGGTGCGAGGATCACCACAAGTCAGAGTTCAGCCTGGGCTACATAGTGAGTTCAAGGCCAGGTTGAGCTACACAGTGAGACCTCATCTCATAAAAAAACCCAACCCAACCATTATTGAGATGAGCATGGAAAGACGAAGATGAAGTCTAGATCAGGTGTTAAATTTCTCAGGCCTGATAACACACTGTGTATGGCCTTGTTTTTAGGGGATAACACACAGAACGGCTCAGGAGTAAAGCGTTTCCTAATGTTTGTGGTTGTTTCTGAAAAAACTGGCATGAAAAAAAGCACACAGGATAAAGGGCCAGGTACGTGTGCCCAGGAGTTGTGTAACACACTTCACACTACCCTCACAGCCTTTCATTAGAAGGTGCACACAGCACAGCTGATGGGCCCCAGAGCAGTGAAGCTCGTGTCACCCTCAGCGTCAGATGGCTGCCCGAGAACGGTCAGGGAGGAGCTGGGCAGCACAGGAGCCATGGCAATCCTCTGGCTCTCGGTACAAAGCCCCCACAGTGCTAGTGCAAGGTGCGGGAAGCGAGGAGAAACAGTTGTGTCCAGCTGCGTGAGTAGGGCCTCTAAACCCTGAGCACGTTTCACATGCAAGTCGTACCTGAGGGTGCAGAAGGCCCCGTAGGCTTTGGAAACATGGGGCTGGACGGTGCCAAGAGAGGTGTGGGGTGACTGAGCGGTCCCAGAGAGGCTGGCTTGGAGGTGGACGACGAGGGCATCACAGACGGAGCATTTGGAGTGCTGAGGACGGGAGCAGAGGTTGCTACTGCGGTGAACCTGCAAGAGGTCACGGCCCTGTGTCACAATAGCCAGCCAAAGCTCCCTTCCCACGCGGCACTGCCCGCAGGGCATATATGTTCAGCTACTGCTTACACAGGGCCACTCATCACCTGATTATCTGTCTGAGACAGGCTCTTGTTACTGCAGCTCAGACTGACCTTGAAATCCTCACATAGCCCAGGGTGGCCTCAAACCCCCCACAATCCTCCTGCCTCAGCCTCTTGGGTACCAGGATTCTAGGTGTGTGCCACCATACCCGATTACTTAGAAATGCATGATTCAACTAAAAACGTCAGTTAAGCCCTTGGCATGAAAAATTCAGTGCTGGTCATGCCACGAAGAACTTACTCCCCAGTCTATAACATGGAGCAAGAAGGACGTGGGGCCCAATGAGGACCCTACTCAGGATAACTGCCTCCCATGACAGGGAACTGGAGGAGGAAAGAGGATGCCACCTTTGGACAGTTCAGCCTCAAGGGGATGGGCAGTCAGCTCCCCCTCAGGAGCAAAGTCCTGCGCACAACCTAAGCATACCCACGAGGGGAAGGCTACATATCCTCTGCATGTCCTGCAGAGGGCGCTGTGCACTGACCACTTACTTTTCACTCAGGTTCACCTTGACTGCAGAGGACGTGGGCAGGAAGGCGGGCTTCAGCCCCGAGCTTGGTGCAGCCGCACCAGACAGCGGGGTGCTCTCCAGGGTGGGCTTGAAACCCGAGGAGCCAAAGAAGGATGTGGTGGATGGGGCCAGGGGAGCAGCAGCGGGCGTGGTGGCTAGTGAGCCCTTGGAGGGTGGCGCCAAGGAAAAGGTAGGGGTGGCAGAGCCCAGAGCTGCTTTGGGGCCATCAGAGCCGCTGGGATAGGGAGGGGGCTCCCCAGGGCCAAGTGCAGAGCCCTTCAAGGATGAGGAGCCAAAGGCAAACACGGCTGGGGTCCCCCCAGCAGAAGGCAGGGTGAAGCTAGTGGAGGGGGCAGCGGGTGACACTGACGGAAGCGAGGCGGGGGCCGCTGCTCCCGAGGCATCCAGCTTCAACAGGGACTGAGAGGAGGTTGGGGTGGTGGGAGTACTTCCTGCAAAGAAACCAAGGAGAGAAAGGAAGGGGTTAAAACCGTGCAGTGGACAGTGCAAGCAGGACAGGACAAACAGCAAGCGAGGAGGGTCTGCGGGGGCCGGCTGTCGTGGTGCCCAGCTGTAGTCCCAGGCAAGAGGAGGGCTGCAAACTCAAGCCCGACCTGCGCTGCTCAGTGAGAGTACAAGGCCAGCCTGAAACAGTCGGCAAGACCCTGGCTCAAACAGAACAATGGCTCAATGGCTCCATGGTTAAATGAAGCTGGAAATAATATTAGTTTAAGAAACCAGAAAGAGCCAGGCTAGAGCTGTTGGTGGACTTTCCAGTACAAGCAATCCACGAAGGAACGAGAGAGTAACGCAATGGAGTCTGCAGGACAGGAGCTTGAAAGAAGCACGCACTGAAAGCAAAGACCCACTGTCACGTCTGTCCGTGTATCGTAACACAAGCAAATCCGTTCTAGTGACACTTCTCTTTCAACAGATACAGACCAGGAATAGTTCGAGGGCACGGGGCCTCAACGCTGGGCTGCATCTCCAGCCCTTTTTTTCTTACTTTATTTCTTTGGAACAGGTTCTCATGATATAGCCCAGGGTGGCCTCAAAACTCAAAGAGATCACCCTGCCTCAGCCTCCTGAGTGCTAGGGTTACAAGCACATGCCACCATGCCTGGTCTTTTTATATTTTTCTTGAGACAGGGCCTTACTAAATTATTCAAGCAGGGCTCAAACTTGCACTCCTCCTCCCTCAGTTCCAGAATGTTGGGACTACAAGCACGTACCACTGTGGCAGGGTCTCACTACACAGCTTGGACTTGTAGTGATCCTCGTGCTTCAGCCTTCCTGGGATTACGGGCGTGCGCCACCACACCCCATGCCCACACTCTGGTCAGCTCAGCCTGCCCTGGGGACAGGCGCGTGGCAGCATGTGGTACCAGTCTCTGCACTTGCCTAAGTTGACCTAAGCAAGTGCTTTAGTCGGCTGAGCTATCTCACTGTCCCCTAGCTAACTTCTTCAAAGACACAGAGATATAAATCACTTCTATGTGTATTAGGTAGGCCTACATGAAGAATACATACCAGAAGCTAAGAGACATAGGCACTTTTGCCACTGAAAATACAACTCAACATGTGAAATCTGTCACTCTCTACTACAACCATTCATTCAACACAGGTGCCTGGGAACTGTAGTTGGACAGAACCATTAAGCTACCAGGCAAGAGCTGCGACATGCTTCTCCCGGTTCCAGGCTTTCCTGCACTTATCGGCACACGCTCTTCCCTCCACTCCAGCTTGCAGGCTGAGGAGGCTCATGGGAAACCACGCTGGCTGTGCGTATCACACCCTGCTTCTTACGAGAGACCTGGCCAGGGCAGGGAGGCACAGCCCGAAAGGGAATACCCTTCATATAACAGGATGTCACCACGTAACACCAGCAGCAGCCAGCCACCTCCGGGGTTACTCGGGGTCCTACTGCAGTCAGCTGGCCACCAGCACCAGGGTGGCTCAGATTCTGCATGC
Organism: Capromys pilorides; assembly: GCA_004027915.1. Lineage (NCBI taxonomy): Eukaryota > Metazoa > Chordata > Mammalia > Rodentia > Capromyidae > Capromys > Capromys pilorides. Next base: position 188,004 of record PVKN010000003.1, on the reverse strand, counting down.
GCCTTGCTCCACACCTGGGAGCAGTAAGAAAATGCACTCCACTATAGTGGCAGGCTTCTATCACGGCTCTTACAGCCATACTAGCAGAGAAAAAATCTTATCATTACATACAGAATTTAAAAAGATAAATACTAGGGCCTGCGATATGGATCAGCAGACTAAGCACTTGCTTAGATAAGTACAGGGGCCACGGTTTGATCCCTGGCACCACATGCCACGCCAGCCCCACATGCCCCAGGGCTTGCTGAGCCAGCAATGGAGTCCGGGTGTGGTGGCATACCTGTAATCTCAGCACTAGGGAGGCAGAAATCAGGAGTATCATTATGAGTCTAATACATATAGTGAGATCCTTTACTAAATACAAATAGTAATAATAATAAAATAATAATAATAGCTGGGTGTGGTGGAGCAAACTTGTTATCCCAGCACTTGGAAGGCTGAGGCAGGAGGATCAGTGCGAGTTTGAGACCAGCCTGGGCCACAAAAGTGAGCTCAAGAACAGCCTGAACTACATAGCGAGACCCTGTCTCAAAATGACAAAAAAACGAACAAATAATAATAACAATAACAATAATAATAAAGGACCACACGGGCCAGCCCATGCTCAGGCAAGAAGACTGGCCAGATGAGGGTCATAGACACCACCTTTGTCCTGAGGGTACTTGGAGACTTCTTGCATAAGCCCAGGAGGCCACGGACCTGAAGACTTTGGCTGCCGCTCGCCTTCTAGTGAGAGCCGCTCCAGGGTCCTGATGACAGACTTGGCCCCGGGATTCTGATTAATCATATAAAATGGACAAAGCACGCCATCTGTTGAAAGTAACAGGAGCACTGGAACGGGAGGGAGGGTCTTCTCATCACCTGCGGAAGAAGAAATGCCATGGTGACCCCAGAGCCAGGTCAATCCAATGGAAGCGCCTGGGGAGGCGGGCATGGGCAGGACCTTGCTGGTGCGGGCTTGGCGGCCAGGCACACACCACTCCGCAGGAGCACTGGTCAGTTGCTAGAGGATGCCCACTGTGCAAGCATCCCACCTCTCCCTGCTCCCTCTGTGTTCACAATCTTGGTGCCCAGGAGGCAGGTCTGTGCCTCTCTGGCAAGATGGGGCTCTGGGGAATACTGGGTGTGGTAGAAAGGAGACAGGCTGAGCTCTCTGAAAAATACACAGCAGGACAGACAGGTACGTGAGGCTGTGTTCATTAACAGCTCAGTCCCGTGGAGATGTTAAGAGAATCACAGGAAATAAGCTGATGAGACCAAACACGCCTGCCAGACCAGGGCAAGCACAAGTGACTTCAGCTGCCTGGGGATAGCTCTCCATATGCGGCACCCATGGGCAAGCTCTTTCCTCTGTTGCACTGTTGTGGTCCAAGACGGCAGCTCTGTGCTACCCAGAGCAGGGGCCAGGCCAATGGCGGCAGCCCTAGGGTGAGAGTCTCCAGTTCCCATCCTATGTCCAGTCCACATCTCTGTGCAGGCCCAGATGAGGACAACGCTCTCCCTCCCCCAGGAGGTCACTGGAGATCTGCAATGGGCAAAGAAGCCACACCCTGAAACCCAAATGTTGCCTCTCAACCAGCTTCCAAAGCCAGCAGATGCACATGGGCATGTGTGGCACCACCATGCTGCCCCCGCATCACTCTGAGGAAGAGTACAATGTGCCCTGAGGAGCTGACGGACCCGTGGGACTGTCACAAAGAGCGGGGGCCACTCCTGCACCTGCACTGGTGACACTCACTGAGGGCAACCTCCACCTGGTTGGTGTAGTCAATGGCCACCCCCATGGGCAGTGAGTCATCACTCTTGTCTGTCACAGGCAGCTCAGCTCGACTGGAGTCCTCCAGGAGCCAAGATTCCCAATTAACCTGCAAGCAGAAAAGTGCATGTTGGTTAGAGCTTTGGGTCAGTTCCTCCCAGCAGCAGAGAGAAAAAGCAAACTGCCTCACTCAGTTCAGCTTTACGTGTCGGCTGTGAGGCTCTGACGTGTGGAGGCTAGACTGAAAGCCTCAGGAACCGCAGCAAGCCAAAACCAATCCCTCTACCTTTCCTGGCTCAATGAGGGCCTGTCTTGGGAACAATCACTTTCTCATGAGGCACATCCCATAATCGCAGCCAGCTACGCACCCCATGCTTGCTCATCCAGAGATGGGGAAACCTCAGCCCTGTCCTCCCTGAACTATTTGTTTGAGACAGCATTTCCCTACATAGCTCAGGCTGGGTTTCGGCTCACTATGCAACTGCCCTCAGTCTTCACGATACCACTGCCTCAGCTTCCCAAATGCTGGGATGACAGGTGTGCGCCACCACACCTGGTTCACAGGGAGTTTCTGAAGGACACTGAACTGCCTGAGACTGCACACCTCAGTGTTAACACCCAGGCTGCCCGTCTGGTCTGATGCCCAGAGGGGTCACAGTTGGAGCCCACCTGAATCTCTGACTACATGGTTCGTTCCCTCTAGCTTGCTCTTGAAGACATCACCCCATGGCGTTGCAATGACACGGGAAACACACCTGGTCACTTTGCCGAGCAAGGATACTGACTTCTGTTGAAGCCGCAGATGCTGCCAGCACTAAATCCCTAAGGAATGAGAGCAGAAGACCACGGGGCTGACCACACCGATATTCACTCTGACCCAGGGTGGCCAAGGGTGACATCTGTGCACCCCCTGCACATGTCCAGGAGAGAGGCCCCCACCTGGCTCCCAGAAGGAAGGCGGATCTAGGCCCATTGGAGCTCTTTAGCCCCAGGACAAAGCCCTGGGAAGCCCACCCACTGCCAAGCTCAGTGAGGACACAGAGAAAGGTTGGACAGAGCCCAGTGTCCACCCCAAAGGCCAGAGGCCTCATCAGGAGTGTGGCGTTCAGATAACCCAGCTTCCAAAGGGAAACTGGCCTGAAATTCAGCTCCTGGGCCTCAGAGCACAGTGCAGCCTGCACCACCATGCCCACGTTCAGAGACTTCAAATATGTTCTTTAAACATCAATATTTTCTCTTTTTTTGTGCAGGATCTCACTACGCAGCTTGGACTCACAGTGATCCTCCTGTTTTCAGCCTCCCTATGCTCAGATTACAGGCATGCACCATCACACCAGGACTCCATCTCTGGCTCAGCGTGCTCAGGGGGCAGGGCCGGCAGGGCCCGCAGGGCACGTGGTGCCAAGGATCAAACTGTGGCTCCTGCGCTTGCCTAAGCAAGCGCTTGGTCCACTGAGCTATCAATATTTTCACAAGTCATCGCTGAGTTTATTGAGAAAACTGGATGTTTCAATGAATGTTCACCTATCTTCCCTAAAATGGGGATACAGAGAGACCTAAATGTGACCAGGACTGAAAGGGTGACCCAACGATGACAGAGGAAAGTGCTGCTCACCACTCCTCAACGTAGCTGAGGTAGTAATGGTGCTGCCTCTCGGCGCAGCTGCCGTAGCAGGGCTCCATGAAGTTCACGAAGATCTCCGGGTGCTTCTCTTCCTTTTTCTACAATGAGCAGAGCAAGAAAAACATCTCAAGCACAATGCACCTGGAATCCTAGTTAATGTCAAAGACAAAGTCTTCTAACTTGTAGGAGAACATTCAGAGGCTACATAGAAATGCACAGGTGCGACACAAAGGTGGGATCAAGGGGTACAAGGTGCAGAAGGGCATCAACTGAGCTCGCTCAAACTCCGCAGTCACTCGGGTCTTCAGGACATCCCTGACCAGATGATTCAGCCTCTCTGCTGCTTCTCAGTTTGCAGTGCAGAAGGATCTGCTAAGTTACTGCAGTCGGTTCTGAATGTACAGCGCAATGACTGCTACTCAGCATCTCTCCAGCAGTCTCTGTGCTGGTGCTAACGTGGGGGTGCACACCTCTAATACCGAACACTGAGGAGGCTGAGGCAGGAGAATCACAAGTTTGAGCCCAACCTGAGCAACTTAGTGATTCTGTGAGACCCTGTCTTAAAATAAAAAATGAAAGGGGCTGAGGATGCAGCTCAGCGTGAAGGTGCTGGTTCAACCCCAGTACAAAGATGCCCTCCCCGGCTCTTCACCACGAATCCCTCCCTCTCTCCACGGGGCTCTCCTCCATGTCTTCGCTGACCACCCATCTGCCTCCTCTAGACATCCGCGATCACACCTCTGGCCAGCAGGACCAGCAGCTGCCACATCTGGAAAAGCAGGGACTCTGCCTTGTCACCTCTGCACTCTCAGCTTTAAAGCAAGGCCTCACGTGCCATATGCATTTCCATAAACAAAAGACTTCTCGGTCAAGGTAATCTCTTTTTTTTCTTCTACCAAACTTCTCACCAAGTTAACCAAGACTCAGTCTTGGTGTGTTGAGGAGAAGCACACTCCTTCATATTCTTTTACCTTATGACTAAACCGCCAGTGGACACCCTAATAATTTTAGTCGCCAGGCTGAAACTACTATCCCTAAACTTGCACTGCACTGCCAATGAGTAAGGAAGCCTAACCCTAGCTCTCGACCTGTACTAGCACACTGCTCCTGTCCCAACAACAGGCCGCCCTTCCTCACACGTACCGGAAGCAGCGCCATCACCACCTCTGGTGACGTCTCCAAGGTCCCATCTGCAGCCGCGTAGACGATGGTGAACACGTAGGTCCCGATCCACAGCACATCCAGCACTGAAAGCGCACACATGCCCTGCTCAGTGGGCGCTCAGACCCAGCTCCCAGGCCAGCAGAGAGCAGCTTAGGGGAGGTGTGACCACTACAGGCTATCAGATTAGCATATTTTGGCTAAAAAATCCAAGTTCTACAATGTTGCCAAAGGCCCAGCTTTTACTGACTAAGTAATAGTCACAGATCGAGGAGCCCAAACTCACTCAAAGTAGTTGCCTCTTTTATAATCAGGGCAGACTAAAGAATTTTTTAGAGGTTGGGATCTGCTTCAAGTCCTGCACCAAGACACACGGGGTCTCGACAGAGTCATCATTACATTGCATAACAGGGGACACCAAGGACCCCCTCACCCCCACAGAGGGTCCTCATGCAGCATTACCTCTCACGGGATGATCTGCCTCATAAAACGGAGGACAGGGAATCACTTTTTTTTCTTGTAAAGTCTGAAAGAGATTTGAAAGTATCAATGAAACAATGTCTAAATCAATAAGATGCTATCATACAGAATCTGTTCCTTTGAAGCTACTTATCCCATCTCCCGAGTCAGACTGAACCAAGAGAAACGCCTGCCTTTCCCTACAGAAAGTAACGTGGTGTGAGCAGGAAGGTACTGGGGTTGTTCAACTCAACTGCATTCACAGCAACAAAACCCCTGGCGCGAATGAAACAGATCAAGTGTGGCGCAGCCTACTGAGCCGCTATGAAGGGAAAGAACATGCAGCGACTGGAAGACCTGGGTGATGCCCCCACGCAATCGACAAAGCAGTAAAACCAAGCCGATTCCATCTTTTGAGGCTAACACTCAAGAGAACACACCGCAGTGCAGCAAAGCAAGAAGCAAGCCAGGCATCACGGCTGCAGTGCCTGTCGTCGCCCTAACCGCTAGGGAGCCCAGGGCAGGAGGGTCACCTGAGCCTCAGGACTGGGGGCTCGCCCTGATAACCCCAGCAAGATCTGGCTCAAACAAAAAAAATTTCTTAAAGTGACACATAAAAAACCACCTCATTTATCTTACAGCTCCCCAGAGAGCGGCCTGAGGGGGAAGGCACAGTGTAGGCCCTGGAAGCCCGTGAACAGCTCCCTTACGGCACTCGGAGAGATGCGCAGATTCTCTGGGAGTCAATCTGCCCTGGAGTATCTGTGAATATTATCTCTCCAAAGGCCATAGCCAAGGACCACAGAGCACACACGCCACAACAGCACCATCTGGTTTCCTTGTTGTCTGCAGTGGCACGAAGTGAACCTTGAAAGACAGACTCCGTTGAAAGACAGACGCTGGGGCTTCATGCAGGGGGCGTCTGCGTGCGCTAACTCCTCCGCAACTGCTTTCCCCACTAAGTGTCGCTTTCACAGAATGGACTACAAACGTGAAGAGGAGGAGTCGGTCTGTAGAATGTGATCTACTTATACAAACACTGAGGACTGTGCAACAGGGCCCTGGCTCACGAGCACAAGCGGGCACTTCTAGAAGGAGGACAAGGGGATGAAGACCTTCTCTCTCCTCCATCACTGGTTACAATGAGCTTAATTACATTATGTTATGTTACATATTACATTGTACAATATACAAACATACATATGTGTGTGCATATGTATTTGGCAGTACCAGGAACTGAACCCAAATAAACGTTCTGTTTGAGACAAGTTCTTGCTATGAGGCCCAGGCCCGCCTCACCTGACCTTACAGTAATCCTCTTGCCTCCAAGTGCTGCAATTATAAGCACGTGCTACCTTAAATAAACTCCTTTTTTTTGGTACTGGGAATAGAATTCAGAACCTTGTGCTTGCCAGGCAGGCACTTATGCAGCTGAGCTGTTTTCCCAGCCCAGATAAACTACTTTTTGACAGAAAAGAGCAGCCAAGGCATTCCCAACCACTGCCGAGCTCAGTAGGTAACTTCAGTAAGAGAACTTCTGAAGGCTGAGGCAAGAACTCACAGGAAGGTACTGGACCACGGTTCCGTTCTGCTTTCCCACCGCCAGCTGCTTTCCCTTGGGGCTCCAGCACACTGGGCAAGAAGAGAATGCAGCTGATTAGATACTGGCCGATGAGAGGGTCAGAAACAGCCACAGTCACTGAGGCTGTGTTATGGTGTGTGTCCAGCCGCCCCCTCAAAGCCCTCGCGCAGCCATGGGGTGGACTGCTTGAGTTCGTGATTATTGTGGGTGAGGATGCTACGCCTGTCCTGGGGCAGGCAGCCTGCATTACAACGTAAGGAGGGAAGAGAAGCCAGCTGCCTGAGCTCTGCTACTCCTCCCTGAGCTCTCCGCCCTTTGCCGCCACCATGAAAGTTTGCTCTTTCCATGTGCCACGCTGCCTTGGAGCAGGCTGAGTATGAACTGAAACCTCCAGTAACTCTAAGCTAAATAAACCTTTCCTTCCTTCATTTTGAGTGTTGGGTATTTGTGCCAATAACGAGAGAAGAGTAACTGAGACGGGCTGTCTCTGGGTCACCCGTGCCCAAAACAGGTCAAAAAATGGTGCAATCACGTTAGCCGTGCGGGGCAGTCAGGACTTCCATGGGGCTGTACAACCGAGCTCGTGGGCTTTTCCAGGGCAGTGCTGTCCAGAAAGCCACAGAACACGGAGAACTAGTCTTCAGATCAGAGAAGGAGGACAGACGAAGTTTTCAAGTACCAAGAAATCATTCTCAGGGCTGGGGAGACAGCTCAGGGCCCCAAGTGCCTGCCTGGCAAGTGCCAGGTCCTAAGTTCAATCCCCAGTTCCGCAAAAAAAAAAAAAAAAAAAAAAAAAAAAAAAAAAAAAAGAAAGAAAAGAAAAATCATTCTCCCACTATTTGTTATTTCTAATGCTCTCCCACCAAGGTGCAAAAGACTTTAGGAGGACAACTCTTTCCTATCCAAAAGCAGTTATTCTCAAAAACAGTTCTAAATGAGCTATATCACAATATTTCTCTCCCCAGAAAACCCAAGAGCATTCAAGTTAATTCACGTATGCTGTTTGACTTCAAGGATATTAACTGTGGAAATAAATACCCTCCACTTCTAATTTTAAAAAACCCACACGTAGCAAAAACCATCCACTTTTACTTGCAGATTAATTTTTAAATAGATTACCATTACTGTATGTTATGGAGTGAAAGCCTTTATTACCCACCCGATGTAACTGCCACCGTGGAAGGAAGAGTGGCGCACACTTTCACCGCATCTGTGATTTGCAGGACAGCAATACTACCATCAGCCAGACAAACTGCCACCATGGAGGGGACAGTGGGGTTCCACTTCATATCGATCACCATGCCTCCAGCATCCTTCGAAAGCTTGTGATAGGCGAATGGGCGCTTTTGCTGTTTAGCCTTTGAAAACAGATACATAAAAGCAAGATAATTAATACACACACAGACATTTAGTGCCCAAAGGAAACCCGCACGGACACAAGTCCTCTTAAATCGGAATTCACTCTTCCATTAACATGAAAAAGAGATCTGGCTCTACATAGTAATGTATTTGTTGCACATGATTTCAAAGGAACTTGGAAAATGGCAAACAATTACTCTAGCTGCTCAGAGAGGTTCCTGGCAGGGGAATGTATATAAGCAAAATAAACAAAATGTGGCAGGCACAACAAGAAAACCGTGGTTCTGCTTCTTAATAGTGTTGGGACCTTGGGCAGTCACTTAATACCTGAAGTCTCTCTTTCCAAACTGCATCTATGTTAACAAGGACAAGATACAAAAACCCTCAATACAATTGACTATTCTCATATGGAAACTACAGCAAACTATAGCACAGAGGAGAGAACCCGGCAGTCAGAGGCCAGAGGAAGAAAACAGGGGCTTCTCATGCTGCTTTTTAACCCTCGGGCCTGGCAGGTCACCTAAGCCTCCTGGCTGGCTTCCTATGTATAAATGCAACACCACACCTTGAGCCAGGTGCAGTTAGGGACTCTTCCTTAAAGTCCCCTCTCTCTCAAAGTTAAGGACTCTTTTTTTAGCCTGCATTTTAACCTAGAAAAGCCTTCAAAGGTCAAATAAAGAAGCCTCCAAACAGCAGTTCCACACGAGGAACTCTCCGTAGGTGCCCACGCTGGTGTCCCAATTTCTCACTGTTTACCTCGTTTGAGAAGGTGCGCACATCAAAAAAAGCAATGATGGAGCCGTACTCCCCAGACATCATGCACACAGACAGCGTGAGGTTGTCGCAGCTCAGGGCCAGGTGATGCACTGGGAACTTCATAGGAACGAGCAAGCTCTGGACCTTATCAACTATGGAAACACAGGGGAAGAAGGGAAAATAAAAAATGCCGCGCTCTGCAACCAAGCCAAATTCCTTTACCCAATAATGGAAGTCTATATAAACACACCTCCCCTGACAATTAGTTATGCTAGGATCTCTTAACTTTCTTACAGTACACAAGTGTGCATTATGAATATGTAATAACATATTGCTCCTCACAAAACTAGGGCAAACTAACCATGGCTGCTGCCCTTGTTTGAGACGCTTTTCCTACAGTGCTCAAACGGTACACATCTGTTTGGATGGCACCATGGAGCCAACTGAGGAGACAGTAGCAAAACCCTTCTTCTAAACAGCCACAGCCCAAGCTCAACTGAGCACACACAGAAGTTCTTTCTTCTGTGTTCAAAGGAACAACTCCTCAGAGAAGTATAAAGGACCAAAGAGAAAACCTAGAGAGGTTTCCAGCGTGCTGCCTGGAACCTGGTCTCCTGGAGTCCATCTTGGGCCCCAAACAGTTTTAGTTTTAGCACCAGAGTGACTTCCCTGGAAGACACATTTGCATAGCTCCCACCGCTCTGCAACACAAATCAAGGGACTCACCTACTTTATTGGGATCATCTCCAGGTTTGTTTTGAATAAGCAGGTTTTTAGTAGAGAAAACCTGCAGCCCACTGGATCCACCAGCAAAGAGCAGCCCATACTTGTTGGATATGGCAAGCAGGTTGGAGCGTTCTTTGGGCAGCTCCTCAGGAGGGTCGAAGATTCGCACTTTCTTCAATGCTCTAAACTGAAAATCCTGTGTTGCAAGATCAATTTGAGGAAAACAGAAGATTAACTCATATCTTGTTATGTTCCAGTAGACCTAATTCCAAGGTGGCAAATTCATTACCTTGAGGCCAATGACTGTTTCAGCTGTCTGACATTCTGCTATTTGTGATGCCTCCAGAAGCACTTATTAATATTAATTTAATGAAATAAATGGGAGAAAAAATTCTAGAAAGGACATTTTGCCTAATCTGTCCCACTGTTCTTTTCCTTTGCTCAATTCTTAGTTGTAGGGTCTGAAACACCATACAGCTATACATTATTATTTATAATATTTCCTTTCTCTGGGAGAGGGAGATAGCTCAGTGGAGTAAGTTCTTGCCTGGCAAGTGCAAGGTCCTGAGTTCAATCCCAGGTTCAAAAAAAAAAAAAAACCAGTTTATAAGAAAAAAAAAAAAAAAAAAAAAAAGCTTGCTGGGCATGGTGGTGCACACCTGTAATCCCAGCGCTTGGGAAGCTGAGGCAGCAGGATTAGTGTGAGTTTGAGACCAGCCTGGGCTACAAAAGTGAGCTCAAGGCCAGCCTGAACTGCACAGAGACCCTGTCTCAAAAAAAGACAAAAAAAAAAAAAAAAAAAAAAAAAAAAAAAAAAAAAAAAAAAAAAAAAAAAAAAAAAAAAAAAAAAAAAGCTTGTAAGTATAGTATTTCCTATCTCATGAGCCATGTAGTACTTAATAAATTACTGTTAAATACTAAAAGCAGTTGGGCATGGTGGAACACACCTGTAATCCCAGTATTTGGGAGGCTGAGGCAGAAAGATAGTTGCAAGTTCAAGGACAGTCAGGGCTACAAAGTCAGTTCAAAGCCAACCTGAGCTGCATAGTGAAACACTGTCTCAGACATACATAAATAAATAAAAATAGGGCTGGCCGTGGTGGCGCACGCGTGCAATCCTGGCACTTGTGAGGCTGAGGCAGGAGGATCAGTGGGAGTCTGAGACCAGCCTGGGCTACAAAAGTGAGCTCAAAGCCTGAACCAGCATAGCGAGACCGCCTCAAAAGAGACAAAAAAATAAAAATAAATATTGAAAGTATCCAACTGCGCTAGAAGTTCTAATTTCCAGTGCAGTACGCAATCCAATGGTCCCTCATTTATCATGGAGATTATACTCCAGACACCCCCATGATAAATGCAAATCAGTGAGGTAGTGACATATTTAGTTTAGCACATATATATACATATATACATATATATATATATATATGTATATATATATTTAAAGCTTTATAAACACTTCCCACACTCTTACAACCTTTCCCACACTTTTTTTTTTTTTGGTGGAACTGGGGATTGAACTCAGAACCTTGCACTTGCCAGTCAGACACTTGTGCCCCTGAGCTATCTCTCCAGCCCCCTTTCCCACACTTTTAAAAACACTTAAATGTTCTTTCTTTCTTTCTTTCTTTTTCTGTATGTTTTTAGGGAAGAATCTACAAGGTGTTCAGGGTCTCACACTAGATCGCACTCATAGTGATCCACCTGTTTACAGCCTCCCAAGAGCTGGGATTACAAGTGCTTGTCTCAATTGCTGTCTCAGTGCACCCCAGGGGTGGGGCTGGCACAGCTTCCCCAGAATCAAACCCTGGCCCTGTGCCTGCTTACAGGTGCCTTCACCCACTGAGCTATTTGGCCATCCCACTTCTAATGGTCTAAACTCATAAATCTATGTAATTTTTTTTGTATTTTTAGGAAAAGGTCTACATCGTGTTTAGGGTCTTACTACTAGATCAGACTAGTAATAATCTGCCTGTTTACAGCCTCCCAAGAGCTGGGATTACAGCTGCCCCACAATGTCCAGTCTCAAATCTATGCAATTTTAACCATATACGTACACTTGTGGTACTGCAAAATCCCATGATATAACAAAAAATCTGTGATAATTAGCATTAATATTTCTTGAAAACCTGAAAAAGAGTGAGGCTGAAAGTTGAACCATGAAATAGCAAGGGACTACCATAAATATGTATTGAAACAACCACAGAAAAGATAAATAACAAGAACTGGCTTTTCTTTATCAGCTGCTCAAAAATCCCATCACAGAAAAGAATAGTTAATCCTGAGCACTCAAAACTTATTAAAAGCCAGATGCTAAGAGGACATCTAAAATGCAAATCTGTAGGTGGCATGCGCCTGTAATCCCAGCCTCTTGAGAGACTGTAAACAGGCGGATCAATACGAGTCTGATCTAGTAGTGAGACCCGGAACCCCCTATAGACCCCTCCCTAAAATTAAAAAATAAATAAATAAAACATGCAAATCTGCTGTGCATGGTGGTCCACACCTATAATCCCAGTACTCTGGAAGCTGAGGCAGGATTGTGAGTTTGAGGCCAGCCTAGGCTATATAGTGTGACCTCATCTCAAGCAAACAAATACGATAGTATTTCATAACTCTAGAAGTTATGAAATCATTTACTGAAGTCAAATTCAACAGGTGGGTTCAACGTTGACTCTATGGGGGAATCTGATTTGGTTGATGACCAATTTGGTTTGCAGCCAGAATGTGGAGAGAATTACATTCATGAACCAAGGTATCACTGTAAATAAAAACACAAGTCCAAGCTCCTTAATAGAGGCAAGAGGGCTACACGTGGCTTTGCCGCTGGTTTGCATCCTCGGCCCATCTAGTTTCTTCTCACAGAGGGCCACTGTCTCAGTGACAGCCACGACCAATCCTGCCTCTATTTTCAGTTTTCATTTATTTATTTATTTATTTACGTACGTACTTACTTACTTATGGCTCAGCCTGCCCTGGGGGTGGGGCTGGCACAGCATGTGGTGCGAGGATTCAACTGCAGTCCCTGTAGTTACCTAAGCAGCGCTTTAGACCACTGAGCTATTTCACCAGCCCCTACTTTCGGTTTTCATTTCCTTTAATTTTCATGTTCCTGTTAGACACAAGTGGCCAGAAACATTCCCCAGCCTTCTGCCAATGTCCCTCTGCCAGTCTTGTAAAGATGTATATGCATGTTTTCAAAGACTATTTTCAGCCCATACCAATGCTACCCTTACTTTATGAAACCGTACTATGTATGGTCATGATCTATTTTTTCCCTTTCACTCTTAAACCCATCTTCAGGTCAAAGTTTCAATGAAAGGGATGTGAATCTGTTTTGTGCTTCCATTTCCCAAGTGCAAAAAATAGGATGGCAAGATAGCTCAGCAGTCTAAAGCACCTGCTTAAGCAAACTTAGACAAGCGCAAGGACCGGGGTTTGATCCTTGGCACCACATGCCATGCCAACTCCACCGCCAGCCACACACACACACACACACACACACACGTGTGAAAAAAAGAAAAGCATAGCCTTTTTGGGTCTCATTTTTGTACACTAGAGCTGTATGATTTCATATGGGATCCCTAACACAGCTCACATAATAACTTCCTCGCCTTCCACGTTTCATGCATATTTGCTAAGAGATCAGCTAAAATAATAATCAGTTGAATTACAACTGACTACAGTGGTCTAAAGCACCTGCTTAGGAAAACTTAGGAACTGGAAGGACCGCGGTTCGATCTCCAGTACCACATGCTGTGCCAGCCCCAGGGCAGGCTGAGCCAGCCATAATACAAAAATAAATAAATAAATAAATAAATAAATAAATAAAATGTTAAAAAAACCACACACACACAAACAAATTTACATTTTCCAAGTAAGATCATATTATAGTTTCACAGAGAAGCAGAATAAAAAGTTTTTAGTAGTTGTTTTTGTACAAGGCATTAAACCCAGGGCTTTCAAACTGAGCTATACCCCAGTTCTTTATTTTGAGACAGGGACTCACTAAAAGGACCAGGATGAGCTCAGACTTGCAACCCTCCTGCCCCAGCTTCCCAGAGTGCTTGGGGTTACAGACATGCACCACCATGCTTGGCTTCGGTCCTCCATAATTCTTATTGTGATAATCTCGACTCTGCCCTATTTGGTCTCTGTCACAAAGGCGCACAGGGTCAGTTGGATGAAGAAACACGGAGCAGTCCCTCCTGAGGCAGCAACTGCAGGCAAACTGTTCTCTTCAGTCCGTGGTTCTAAAGCCTTTCTTCCTTCTAACCCAGTGCACCTGAGGAACAGGACACAGGCCTACTAGGTGGCTCAAAACATGTAATAAAGCTCAAAGAAGAAAGAAATCAGTTCTCAAGCGCTTGGGAGGCTGAAAACAGGAGAATCACTACGAGTCCGATCTGTGTAGTGAGATCCTGTAGACCCTGAACTAAAAATACTAAATAAATCACTGTTCTCGACATGGAGTGGCTCACTACTCCCTTAATGCACACTTCGGTGATGTGCTGTTCATACAAACGCTGAAACCTTCCAGTAACTTACTCCCTTTCAGCTCTCTGCTTAAAATAGCTCGTTCTCTGTACCTTCATTCTACCAAAACAAGTGTAAGAACTATTCAACGCGCCGTCCTGGGCGTTATCTGTCGTTACCACTAGGAATCTACCCGTTAGTTTCCTGCCTTTAGACAGATATCCGGAGCGCAAGTCACGTTCCTAGTCCAATCAGCTAGCAGTTCTGCGGGTGGGACTTCCCGGTTCTACCTCGACTAAGTATGAAGCACCTTACAGAAGTATAGCGCCGGCCTGAGAAAGGGAAGGTGTCACAGGAGACCCCTAGTCCTCCTGTTAAACGCGACTTAGGGGGAATTACTTTCAGAGCTGCGATTTGCTCCCACTAACGACCATTTCCTAGGGTCGCTGTGACCATCACCACAGCGCCTGGCACACAATAAGCGCTCAGTTACTACTGTCGCTGTGGCTACCACGCGCAAGGAGCTGGGATAACTCAAGAGGCGAGACCGAGACCACCAAGGCACAGGGAAAGCGCAACCTGGGACGCCTTCGGGTCAGCGGCACCCCAGAGGGCTGCGCAGGCGTTCAAGCGCCACACGCGCTCCTCCGTTCCGCTGGACTCAGGCGGGACACCAAGTCTAACGAAGGAAGGGAGGAGGCCCCAGCCTGTCTCTGACCTTCATCTCTCGCTCCGGGATCATGGCATCCATCTCGTCTCCCATCGCGCCGTCCTCAGCTTACGGCAGCAGAGGCCGCTGCCACCCGCGGCCTTGCCCACAGAACCCAGACCTCTCAGAAGCCAATTGCCAGCACCTCCGCACAGGCCGCGCGCCGCCGACGCACTTCCGGCGCGCCTTGGTGACGTCAGGAGTCCCCCTCCGGGCAGTACCAGAGAGAAGCCTCTGAAGTTGAGCTCTCTCCTGGCCGCGGGCTCCCATTGGTCCGCCCGAAAAAGGGGCGTGCACCTGCGCTCTGGAGCACCCTAAGCCTCCCAGGTAGGCGGGTTTTGTTGGTTTCATTTGTTTCACTGCGCGTGCTCAAATGCTGGCGGCTGGTTGCCCGCGAGCCTGGCTGTAATGTAATTAACTCTTAGGTGCAAGGCTGTTAGTGGCTTCTGACACAGAGATACTAGCAACTTTAATGTTTTCCCTGGACAGCTTTTTGGGAAAGGCTTTGGGTTTTGCAGGGGGCGATGGTGGGACTCTTTAGAAAGTGGGTAGAGTAGGTCCTCACAAGAGCCCTGGGTCTAAGGACAGGTGGAAAGGGGAGATCCTGAGGTACCAGACTTGCTTTGATTACTTCTTTGAGGTAATCGTTTCCAGAGCAAGAGCCGCATCCACTCTGGAGCAAGAGAGTGTGTGCTGAGTTTTGCACCAAACGCTATAGATGTCTCGTGTTTAACCTTCAAGTCTTCCTACTCACCTAGCAGTTTGTTAACATTTGATGGAAGGGGAGCAGGGAGAAGTCATCAAATTCTCCATGGCCTTCAGGCAGCTCGTGAGGCAGGATTCTAACTCAGATCACCGGACTATCACATTGCCAAGTCCCATGTAGAGGACAGTGCTAGAGCGGAATTAGGCAGCCCTAGGACAGGGCTCTGCTTGGAGCCCACAAGGAGAGGCGCTCTGCCAAGAGCTGTTGGTTTGTAGCAAGCTGCTGTGCTACTTTTTAAGCCTGCTTCTCGTGTAAAACAAGAATAGAGCCTGTCCTGGGAAGACGTGAGGAATGAGTGAAATTCTGGTGCCTGGGGTTGGCTACTCGGCCAGCTCTTTGGAATTTGCTGAGACCATGACCATTCCTGAGAAACCGAGACACCGGGCCAGGCAAGGTGGCACACTGCCTGCAATCCCAGCACTTGGGAGGCTGAGGCAGGAGGATTGATGTGAGTTCAAGACCAGCCTGGGCTAAAAAAGTGAACTCAAGGCCAGCCTGAACTGCATAGTGAGGCCGTCTCAAAAAGACCGAAAAAAAGACACTGAGTCAGTTTCTCTGCTTTATTCCAATCTGTAGAGATACCTCACGCCACACACACTTCCATGCACACACATACACACACACACACACACAACTTCTGTCACATGAATTTGCCGGACAAACTTTCCTTTTGAATCATGGGGATAAAGCCACACTTAGCAATCCCCATGTTGCTGGTTACGTTAGTTAGATTTGGTCTTTTTCAGGAAGAACACAGTTGAAGTTCCAAGAAGCTGAGCCCTTAGATAGAGAAATGAGACCAGGAGCCAGTAGCCGCAATCCGAGATGCCCACAGATTCCCTGTCCAGGGATCCCATGGAGTTTGTCTCCCCGGGGCTGAGTTCTAAGAGCCCGTGAAGGGACTGATGGGGTTTCCCTGTCACCCCTGGCAGTGAGCCTAGGGCTTTTCCATTTCCTCTCCTTCCTGTAGTCTCCAACTATGGAGGCCACTGAAATATGCCTGGCTGTTCTGCCTCGCTTTGAGTGAGAAACAGACACACTGAATGGGTTGGGGAATTAAAAAACAAAACAAAACACAAAAGCTTATCTTCAGGAAGAGAGGAGAGGCAGGGGCACAGAGTGGGCATAAGCAGTTGTTAATCTGTCCCCCCCCCAAACAAAAAAAAAAGCCCCACGAAGCTAGGAGTGGGGCAGGGGGTAGGTAGGGTTTTATATTTACAAGGAGGAATGTTGCGCCAGGGTTTAAACTTCAACTTGGCCTGTGTGTCCCCCAGAGGAGGATCAGCCAGCTAGACCTACATGCTCTCGCTCTTGAACTGGCTGAGACCAGAGGATTGATGTGACGTGGCCACGCGCTCAGGCCCTACCTGTTTTACTTCTATAAGCTGCTGTTGGGGCAGCACCTAGCTCCTTGACTATGGGTTTATAGGAGCTACGGTAAACCTGAAGCGGCTCCAGTGACCCCCAGTCCCTAAGTTTTCTCAATAAGAAAATTTATTAGGGGATAGTAATAGCTCCCAGGAGACAGGAGTTGTCCCGAGTGAGTTGCCCTGTCCCTAAGCTTTTGCAAAAGCTTCTCCAAGACTCCTCCCAATTCCTAACACTGGTCTCCCCATCACTGGGGCTTTGATCCCCACTGCACGTAAGTTCCACAAGCTTCTGTCTCACTGTGGAGTTCTGAGCTCTTGGCCTATAGCAGGAGCTTAATAAATCTAGTCAACGAATGAGCACACCTAGTCCTAGGACACAGATAAGGACCCCAGATCGCAGATGGACTCGGGACATCTGACACTTGCCTGCGTGGGTCTGAGAAGCAGGTCCCAGAGGAACCCCAGAGCAGGCCTGGCCCTCACCCAGCACTGACGCGTACTGGAAAGGTGAGATAAGCCTTCCTGTGGACTGGCCCAGGATGCTGGCCCTCGGCCTCCTTCCCTGCTTGCAACATGGACACACCTGGAGCAGACACGAGGTGTGGGCAAGCTCTTGTCTCCAGATTCCCCCGACCTTGGGCAAAGCAGTTGACCCCAGTGACCATCACAGGGGAAGTGGAGGGGCGCAGCTCCCCTACAGGGCAGATGGGGGCTCTGCAATCTTGAGTCCCTACACAGGGACACAGGTGGCCCGGTCCAATCCCAAGGTTCAAGGTTTTGAGTGACTCGGAGGGGGAAAGGGGAGCTAAAAACAGTGGACACAGCCCAGGTCAGGGCAAAGTGGGAAGACTTAAAGCTCATAACAGGCACTCAATAAATATGCCAAGTGAACGCGTGAATGACAGCACGAACAACATGAGCGGGATAAGGGAGATGGAGGAGGCACTCGGGCCTCAAGCGACTGTGATCCGAAGCACAACCTGTCACCTACTCCGGGCTTACCAGGGCTGCTGGCTTTTGCCTCCCATCCTGGGGCTCTCTGTGTCCTCCCTGCAGGGTGGGACTTCCTGGCCGACCCTTCCTGGGGCGCCTGGCCTCACCTTCACCTCTGCAGCCCTTTGCTTCTCTACAAGGGAGATGTGGCCAGGGAGCAAGGCCAGAAGGTTCCTTCCGATTCCTTCTCCAAAGGCAAGGACAGCCAAGCTCCCCTCCTTTCTACCTGTACCACATGCTTGGGGGTGACTAGAGGGGTGTGTCGAGGGAGGGGACATCTGTGGGATTGGGGGCACTGAGTAGCTACATCCAGGGTACCCAAGAGCACTGGAAACATGGGGTTCTGTAAGGGAACCAGAATGAGGCCCTACAGCCCTATTGCCCTCCAGGCTCTTGGGATCTGGCAGTGGGGTCGCAGGCATTCCTGGAAGATGGAGGTAGTGCCTCTGCCTTGGTCCTGCTCTCTCCGGTTTTTGGTTTAATATCAGCCCTTCTGCCCAAGGCCAGGAAAAGGCAGGAAGAAGACAGGGAATAAGGGGGAACTCAAGATTCAGGAGTCCCCAGCCCAGAATCCTTTAAGGCAGATAATTTGTGCTTTACAAAGAAACGAATAAGAAAACACAAGCCCACAGTGGCCAGACACATAGATCCCAAGGAGTCAGGAAAGGGGGGGGGGGGGCAGGTGGGGAGGATCGAGAGGCCGTGGCCTGGGTCCTCAGGGCAGGCTCGAAATGTCTCTCTCGGGAGGAGGCCCCGCTGGCTTGGGGCCGCTCTCACTGGCTTTGCCTTCAAACATCATGACTCTGGTTTAGAGATGGGAAAAACAAAAAGAAAAAAACAGGAATTAGGATTCCATTCTTCCCTGACCCGGAAAGCTCTCTATGGGCTGCCCTGGCCTACCACGAGGTCCTTTATAAAATGCCACAGCATTGTTTTTAGTTTTGTTTTGTCTTTTTGAGGCAAGGTCTCCCTCTGCAGCTCAGGCTGGCCTTGAGCTCACTCTGTAGCCCAGGCTGGTCTCAAACTCGAAAGGATCCTTGGCCTCAGCCTCAAGTGCTAGGATTATAGGCGTGTGCCACCACGCCCAACTGACACACATTGTTTACCATTGATTTTAATTTTTTTTTCAGAGACATCGTCTTGATATGTGACCTAGGATGGTGCTGAATTCTCGGTGATCCTCCTGCCTCAGCCTCCCGAGTGCTGGGTCTATAGGTGTGCATCACCATGCCATTTAAAATGTAGCTCTGTGGGCTACAATACCTGCTTAGGCAAGTTTAGGCAAGGGCAGGGACCATGGTTCAATCCCTGGCACCACATGCCATGCCAGCCACGCCCCAGGGTGGGCTGAGCCTGCCACAAAAAAAAAAAAGTAAAATGTTATTTCAAAAGTGCTTCTCGGGCCAGGGAAATAGCTCAGGGGCACAAGTGCCTGCCTGGCAAGTGCAAGGTCCTGAGTTCAATTCCCGGTTCTGCAAAAACAAAAACATGTCAAAAGTGCTTCTCATTCTACGAAAGCTGAGCAAGTGCCCTTTTGGGCAGTGATGGACAAGCCCCTCAGGGAGTGGCTGCCCTTGGTCCTCAGTGGGGACACACATACAGGAATTTGGCCACCAGGCTGGATGCTGGCCATCAGCCTGCGCCACACCGAGTCTGTGTCACCTTACTACCTGTAAGACAACTCGTAATGGAGGAGACATGCTGTCACCCCATTTTACAGACCAAGAAGGCAAGGCAACTGAAGGTAACTTGTCCAGGGTCATTTAGGTAGCAAAGCCCAGTGGCCGGATTTGAACGCCATCTCCCTTTCAAGTATATCTTTTTATTTTCTTTTATTTTTATTTATTTATTTATTTTTTGTGGGACTGGGGTTCAAACTCACAACCTTGCACTTGTCAGTCAGGTACTTGTGACATGGAGCTATCTCCCCGGCCCCTTCAAGTATATCTTTAATTCTTTTTTCTTTTTTTTTTGTCTTTTTGAGATAGGGTCGCACTATACAGTTCAGACTGGCCTTGAGCTCCCTTTTGTAGCCCAGGCTGATCTTGAACTCGCACTGATCCTCCTGCCTCAGCCTCCCAAGTTTAATTCTCTTTTTGTGTTTCTCATAGCCCCCCAGGTTAGAATAGAGTTGATTTAAAATGAGGAGACTGAGGCCAGGTATGGTGGTATGTACTTGCCATTCCAGCACTCAGGAGGCTGAGGCAGGAGGATCATCAGGAGTCTGAGGCCACTCTGAGCTATATAGGGAGACCCTGTCTCAAAAAAACAAAACTAAACACACAAGTAAGGAACCTGAGGCACAGGAAGCGTTTCCGGACTTATTCATGTCACTACTGTGAACTAGCTTGTCGCCCTACTGCAACTAATTCCCCCTGTGAGGATGTCATCGGGGGCCTCTGAGGATAAGAACAGGGAGCTCAAGAAGCTGAGCCCCCACCCAGTGCCCCATGCCCTGTGCTCCCTCCTGGCCAAAGCCATGGAGACCCTGGGGCAGAGCCACTCACAGCTTGAGGACCGCGGACCGCTTCCCCAGCATCATGTTGACGAAGTCTCGGTAGGAGATGGTGTCGCTGACCCCGCCGGTCACCTCCGAGATCATCTTCTTCATCTCCAGGTGGGTCTTGGGCACCCCGAGCTTCTCCATCATCCTCTTCAGGGACATCAGGTCTGCGGAGGGTAGGCAGCCTCATCGGCCTGGGCCCTTCATGGAGGCCAGGCAGCTCCTGCTATCTCCCTCCCTGCCCCACCAGCTGCTAGGGGAGACCTGGGGAACCACCCGATCTCTCTGAGCCCTCTTCTGTCAATGGTAGAATGGATTTGCTGGGCCCCTTTAAGAAAGTAACAGCCAACAACCTGCATCCCAGCACTTAGGAGGCTGAGGCAGGAGGATCGCCATGAGTTTGAGGCCAGCCTGGACTCCACAGTGAGTTCAATGCCAGCCAGAACCTCATGGATAGACCCTGTCTCAAAAAACCAAAAGAGAAGAAAGTGTGTATCTTAGGCACAGGGGACTCAGCACTCCCACCTGCTGCTCCGCTGGGCTGGGGGAAAGCGCGGGAGCCAAAAATACCCCTGCAGCAGGAAAAGCAACAAAAGCATAAAGTCGAAGAAAAACAAGGGAGGCACCCAAGAGCCAGAGCGCCCGCAGGAGCCGCTGCCTCTGGCCTCCTTGGGCTTCCACCTGGGGTGGAGGCAATTTCCTAGGGATTGTTCAGGGGTGAACAATGGCTTGGCACGGAGGGGCCTGGGCAGGGCGGATCTAGAGCCAGAGCCCTGGCGAGGCACCACACTGGTGCCGGGCCCAAAGGTGCCGGGTTGTCCAGGCCCTTTCTAGGAGCCAGCAGCTCCTGCAGCAGCCAGAGAGAGCCGCATGCTTCCCCACGAGATCTTCCTTTCCTGGAGGGTGGGGGCTTGAGGCTGGTTCTCTCCCTGCAGTTCACGCTGACTTTGAACTCACTGCCCAAGGGCTGGCTGCAAACTCAGCGAGCTTCCTGTCTCAGCCTCCCAGTGCTAGAATGACAGGCGTGAGCCTCTACACCGCTTATAATGGGATGCTTTGCAGCTGTGACACAGACAGGAGAAAACAGGCTGGCCAGGGCAGGGCTCCCTCCTTGGTAGGACGCAAAATAGAAGGAAGGAGACGGTGGGGGCTCCATGGTGGACAGTGGTGCTGTCACAGAGGACAGACAGCATGCTAGTGTGACCGTCAGGCAGCTGCAGGGTGTGCCCCACAGTCTCTTGGGACCTCACACCCCATGCCCCTGTGCCCAGCCCCCACTCACCAATCTCGCCCTCGTTGTTCAGGTCGAACTCCATGTACTTCTCTGGAAATCATAAGCGCCTGAGTCAGCTTGGAGGCAGAGGGCTGAGACCAGGCCCCCCAAGGGCCCTCACCTCCCTCACCCCAGGTCCCTGTCATCTCGGACGTCTTTCTAGCGACTGGAGACAGAGCTGTTCCTCAAGCGACATCACCTATTGGTGCCCCCCAAGGAGAAGTTGTGTGTGTGGGGGTGGGGCACGGCCCTCACCCCATGTGTCTGAGAAACATTCCAGCCCTGGGCCCTGGAGATCTGGTCTCATACTTGGGAAGCTGGCCGGGAGGTACCCTCTCCCATAGACTGAGTTACAGTTCACAGTTTGGTCTCAAACTTGTGCTGATCCTCCTGCCTCAGCCTCCCGAGTTACACACCTGGGTGACAGATGTGTGCCACCACACCTGTCAGTTACTCTTTTTCTTATTCTCGGGGCATTCTGGCATTCTGGCTAGGAGCTTTACGACCTTTGGACTGACACTGGCTCAAGTCCCAGCGCTAGCCATGGGTGACCCCAGCCAACAGTCCCATCTTTCCCAGCCTGCTCTCTGCGAATTCACAATGGTGACATCGCCCCCAGGAGGGTTTGGAGGCCCAGCTTCACCTGCCATTTTTAAGGTC
The DNA here is from genome assembly GCA_004027915.1 of Capromys pilorides. Lineage (NCBI taxonomy): Eukaryota > Metazoa > Chordata > Mammalia > Rodentia > Capromyidae > Capromys > Capromys pilorides. The sequence goes on along the minus strand of PVKN010000003.1, from coordinate 165,831 downwards.
ATCAGCCGTGGCCATCCAGCCTCAGGACAGCTACGCATGAACCGCTGGCAAATTTTGTGTTTTTTTGCACACGGCGCCAAGCGGGTGCATCCCGGGAGCGCCCCATCTCGGGGCAGGAAAGGCGTGTGCTCTCTCCTGCGCGCCGCTGAGCTCTCCTGTCCAGCCGCTGGCTGGCCATCCAGCGCCAGGGCCCGGAACAGAAGGACCTTTATGCTGCTCCTCTCCCTGCGCGGGCTCCATGGCCCTGTTTTCTTTTCATCCCGTGCTACCCAGACTCAATGGGCAGAAACTCTGCCCCCCTGCCCCACTGAGGCGACACAAGCGTTCTTTCTCCGCAGGACGCTGAGCCGCGGAGGGGGAGGCCGGGACGGCTCACAAAGGCTGGATTGTGTGCGGGCTCCAGCGAGTAGGGCCCGGGCGGACGGGCGGCAGGAGCCAACCTGAGCCCCGCCGGGCGGCCCTGGTGGCAGGGAGGCAGGGAGAGGCGCCCGCCCCACCTCCGGGGGCCCTATCTGCGGCCGGCCCGGAAGAGGGGTGCTGCGGCTGAAACCAGGCAGGAGGAGGCCCGCGGGCTCCCCAGCGGCCAGCGGCTGCCGCCGCGCTCACCTTTGAAGGCCGCGAGCTTCTCCGGCAGGTTCTCCTCATCGCTGTACTTCTGGTCGCAGAGGAACTCCTGCAGGGGAGAGAGCTCGCACTGGACACGGCTCCGAGCACCAAGGTCGAGCTCGCACAGCGGCGCCCCTTGGGCCTCACGCCCTGCCCGCAGCCACAGGTGTCCTTGGTTTCCGCTCAGCCCTTGGAAGCAGAGTTGCCCAGCCCTCTGCTGTGGACACCTTCGGGGACCTGTGCCACCCGCAGGGCAGAAGGCCCTGCTGTGCTGAAGCTCTGAGCTCCTCTGAGCTCCAAGACGGCTGCGTGGGCTCCACCATGATGGTAAATGCAGCGACTGTTTAAACTCTACCGAATGTATCACAAAACAAAAAACAAACAAAAAAAAAAAAAACCAGAAAAAGAGGACCTCGAGACAGCACGAATCCCTTCAAAATTCCGGCCACACCTATCCCATCCTTCTCTGCACCTTCTGCAGCAGCTCTGAAGTCTTCTTTTGTGGTGTCTTTAGCTGCCCTGTCCTGACTGCCTCAGTGTCTTGCATCAACTCAAAACATTGTTTTCACAGTGATTGTGACTTTGGGAGGAGCCAGACATTCCACAGATCCGGTGGGAGAGGTGGGTGAGGAAGCAGCAGAGACGCGTTGCCACAAGCCTGCCTTTCTGGCGGGCGGCACTTGGCAGCAGCACTCACCGTGGTTTTGACCATGCCTTGTGAAGACCCCCAGGAGAAAGGACGCCAGAGCTGCTGCAGAAAGCGGCAGAGAGGATGGGAGAGTGCGCTCCCAGCCGGCGGAGGGCTTGGCGAGGAATTCACAGCAGCGCACCGTGACTACCACAGTTCCTATGACTTGGTCTCCCGCGGGCAGTATGTCCAATACCAGCTGCCACTTTCCCTCAGATGTAAGCGGTCACTGCACTTGTCCATCCCTGCAGCCTGCCTGCTGCCCTATGAGTGAGCATCGCCGGGGGGCTGCTCCTTGCGTGTGCGAGAGTCCAACGTGAGTGCATCCACTGCTCCTGCCTCGGGCCTGCCGCGTCCTTACGTTCTGCCTTGTTGATCTGGGTAGTCACTTTTTCCTCTCTCACCTGCTTCCCCATCTGTAAAACTGGGGATTCGCCTCTGGCCCAGTTCTCCGCCCTTGCCTGATGTCTTTTCAGAGCCGTGGGGAGGGAGGTAGCGGCAGCAGCAGCAGCTGCCCTCGGCGCGGGCAGCATGCACCTGCTCTTGGCACCTGCAGGATCCCTAGAGGCTGCCACCAATGCCACACCCACTGTACAGAGGAAAACGTAGCTCCCAGCAGGAGACCGTGGGCTCAGCTGTTGTAGCACCTTGGGCCCTGTGCTCGGAGACAGGCAGAGTACAGGTGTCCACGCCACCTGCTCTCCTGCCGTCACACAGAGCCACCGACGAGGAGCACCTGCCGAGCCCAGCAGGTGCCAGGTGCCTCACAGTCTCTGCATTCAGAGCCCTCCCTTCTTGTCAGCCACGGGAAATGCCACTGTGCTTCTCCACTCCTTCATTCGCCCTCTCGACATTTTTCAGGGACCGTGTGAGGTGAGCACAGAGCTTTTCCAGGTACCAGTACCAAGGGAGGAGGGAGACAAGGGGAACATGGCCAGGCCCCCATCCTAACACTACAGAAAGCCCACGTTTAAAATGATATCAGGCTGTGCGAGAGCTCAGTGGCTTAAGTGCCTACCTGAGTTCGATCCCTAGTACCGCAAAAAAAAAAGTTTCAGTGCAGGCCTGATAGCCTAGCAGACTAAAGGGCCTGCTCAGGTAGAGCGCAGAGGCTGGGTTCAATCCCCAGTGAGCTGTGCCAGCCCCTGGCGTGCTGAGACAGAGATCGAGACTGACTGTGGTGGTGCACACCTGTAATCCCAGCACTTTGGGATGCTGAACAGGGGGGTCACTATGAGTCCAATCTACATAGTGAGACCCTGCAGACCCTTCCCTAAATACAGAAAGTAAATAAATAAATAAATAACTAATAAATAAAATGATAATCACACCATGCAGCACAGTAATGCATGCCTATCATCCTAGCGCTTGGGAGGCCAAGGCAGGAAGATTGCTTTGAGTCTAAAGCCAGGCTGGGCTAATAGCGAGGCCCTGTTTCAAAAAGAGAAGATACTAAAGGTTGTCCACATCCATAACTCAACTGGTTTCTGAATTCCAGTCATCCTCTAGGCTGGACAGTCCTCCACCTTTCCGTCTGTTGCTCCAACCCGCATCAGGTAGAAGAGAGATGACAAGAGCCTGAGGCAGCCCGGGTTTGGCTCCGAGTGCCCACCTCGCTGGCTGTGAGATGGGCACAACAGCGCCTGACTCCTGGGGCACCTGCCCCGACGGATCCTGCTGTGAGCGCTGCAGGCCAGACGTTGGCCCAATGCAGCCCTTCACTCAGCACCTTTGGGCAGGAGGAGAACCCCAGCAGGCATGCGGCCCGCCTCCCTGGGTGGTAGGAGCGGTCAGTGGTGCCCTCTGCCCTGCGGCCAGCCTGGTGTGGTCCCATTGTGCTATCGGACCCTAGAGGTGACACCAAGTCTCCAGTCTATAGGCAGCTGTGGTGGCTCTGCCTGGCTTGCAATGTAGGTCTGTCGGTCTTCAGGTCCATGCCCGTGGCCTGGCTGTCACATTGCTGAGGGCCTCATTGCCTTGTACCACCCTGCCTGCCCTTAGCTGGAGTGGATCCTTGTCTCCCCAAAGCCCGGCACTGTCCCCTCCTGATGGCTCTGTTGAGGACAGCCCTTTCCCCGGACTTCTTTCATAACTCTTCTCCCCGACTCCCCCATCTTTGGAACAAGCAAGGCGGTTGGTCTGAGGTCTCCTGGCCCGCCTGGGTCCTGGATCCCTTCTCCGACAGGGATGGTCAGATTTGGCCAGTGGTGCCCAGGCTCAGCAACACAGATGGAAGCTAGAAGGGGGAGGGGCACTCACAGGGGGCTGCCAAGTTTTTATTTTGCCAAGTAAAGATCTTTTAAACAATTCTGATTGGCTGCTACCGTGAGTTCAGAAGGAAGTGCAGAATCTCTGAATTTTAAAGCGGTAGCCATTTAGCTGGGGTGCAGCCCACCTTCTTGCCCAAGGTCCTTTGCCTTACCAAGAACCGAGAGCCTCTTGGGGAGTGGGCACAAGCACCTAAGTGAGCAAACGTGGAAAGCTAGGGGGAAACTGGGCGTGGTGGTGCACGCCTGTAATCCCAGCACTTGGGAGGCTGAGGCAGGAGGATCGCTGCGAGTTCAAGACCAGCCTAGGCTACAAAAGTGCGCTCAAGGCCAGCCTGAACTGCATAGTGAGTCCCTGTCTCAAAAAGATAAAAAAAGAAAAGAAAAAAACAAAGCTAGGGGGAGACCTGGCAGGCAGGTCCCCCACTTCCATCTGATGGCTGACAAGTCATCCTGCCTGGTTCCCCTAGGGACCTAGGTCCTGCTGTCCTCCGTGGGTAGATGACGCCCTAGAAGGACAGATGCCTGGTCTCAGAGCCGCCAAGATGGACACAGAACCCCACGTAGCTGTTCAGGGCAAGGCCAGGAGCACAGAATGAATGCAGAGGCACCCAATCATGACCCCCACCTCTTGGTTCCCAGCCAGGCCCCCAAAGCCCCAGAAGCCAGGGCACAAAGGCCTGGACAATCAACCACCTTCTGTGGATGTAGTATTTCACCTCCAAACACGTCACCACCTTACCTGTCATTGCATCTGTGTCCTCTCCTCCCACCCCTCTCTGGGCCTCAACCACACTCCCACACTCAAGCCGTGGTCCTGTGTGGTTCCCTCCCTCACCTCCTTTAAACCTTTGATCAATTCACCTCACAAAGGCCCTCCCCTCATTCCACCCACCTGATTTTACACAGTGCCCAGCCCCTGCCACCCTCTCCATTTTCCCTTCTACCTGGTCCAGCCCTGCCTCTCCTTTTACCTGAGGAAACTATCACCCCTGCTGCTCGCTAAGGTTACTGTCCCTGGCCTGTCATCCCCGGTTAGGACATAGGTACCACTTGGTAGATGCTCAATAAATCTCCTTAGGATGCATGAATGAATGGGAACTTAGGGCGCCCAGCTTGTGCACAGCTGCACGGGCAGCAAGTGGCTGAGCTGGGAGGAACTCAACGGCTGCCGTTGGCCTCCCTCCCTGGCACAGCTGAAGAGCAGAACCCCAAGGGGCGGAGGAATGGGGAGGAGGCAGGTCCTTGTGTCCCCTCTAGATGCCCAGCTCTCAGCAGTGCCCGGCACAGAGCAGGCACTCAACAAACATCTGTCGGATGGATGAGCAACCGCTGCTCTGCCAAGAGAGGGCCACACAGCCGTGCCTGTGTGCGACCCTGGATCTGAGACCAGAGGGGCCTCTGGGAAGGGACTCGCGTCTTTCCTTAAAGGCGACAGTGACAAATGCTTGAGCCCAAGAGTGACCAGAGTGGGAGAAGCAGCTGACCAGGGCATGTGTGGGTCAGACACCCTGCCCTGCCCTGCAGCTGCGCCCTTCCCAGGAGCAGCAGCCCGGGGCCTGGCTTACCAGTTCTGCACAGCCCAAAGCTTCTCCCTGCAGACAGCTCCCAGCCCCACTTCGCCTGGGGTTGCAGGGGCCCTATCTACCAAGGACTGCGCTCCCCAGCTCCCCAACCCAGGGCCCAGGCAGAGGAGACCCAGAGAGAAGCCTCTCAGCTGTCTGGAGGAACAGTAAAATCGTTCAAGAGGGCAAGCTACAGCCACATGCCTAAATTAGAATCCACTTAGTAATGGTGTAGAGATTACTTCATTTATCTCCCAGCACTTGGAGGCTGAGACAGGAAGGTTGTTGGGAGTTTGGCACCAGCCTGGGCTACGAAGTGAGTTTAAGACCAGCCTGAATTGCATAGTGAGACCCTTCTCAAAAAGATTAAAAAAAGAAAAGAAAAAGAAAGAGAGAAGAGGAAGAGGAAGAGGAAGGAGAAGGAGAAGGAGAAGGAGAAGGAGGAGAAGGGGAGGAGAAGGAAAGGAGAAGGAAAGGAGAAGGAGCATAATCTAGTCAGGTGTGGTGGCGCACGCCTATAATCCCAGCATTGGGTAGGCTGAGACAGGAAGATCACTGCAAGTTCAAGATCAGCCTGGGCTACAAAGTGAGCTCAAGGCCAGCCTGAGATGCCTAGTGAGATCCCGCCTCAAAAAGTCAAAAACAAAACAAAACTAGAAGGAAAACAAAAAAAGCCGCTGGACGCGGTGGTGCATGCCTGTGATCCCAGCACTCAGAAGGGTGGGGCAGGATGATCCATTGCAAGTTCAAGACCAACCTGGGTTACAAAGTGAGAGCTCAAAGCCAGCTTAAACCGCATATTTTATTTAATTTTTTTATTTCAGGGCAGGGACTACAGGGTATAGTGATCCACCTGTTTACAGCCTCTGAAGAGCTGGGATTACAGGCACGCCACCACATCCAGTCTCAATTGCCGTCTCAGCATGCCCCAGGAGAGCAGCCAGTAGAACCCCCAGCCCCTGCAGCCTGCTTGCAGGTACTTTAATCTACCAAGCTATTTGGCTGGCCCTCTGAACTGCATATTGAGAAGATGTCTCAAAAGACAAAAATAAAAAAATAAAATAAAATGACTTCATTTATCTGTGCCTGTTTCCTCAGCTAAGGACAAATGGAAGCATCATATTCACCTTCTATGCCTGTCCTGTGAACAACGCTATCTGGTCAAATACAGGTAACGTGCCTACTATGGGCCTGGGCACTCAGTAAATACTGAATTCTTCAATATTTACTAAATGTTCCTGACATTTCTATCTACAAAACCAGCTTTTGACCCCACAGCCCAGCGCCAGTTATTAAAGCAGTTTAGGAAAGAGCTGACTTGCCCTGACTTTGGTCAGTTAGGATTTCTCTCTCCCTTTTTGTTTTTTTGAGACAGGGTCTTGCTTTGTAGCCCAGGCTGGCTTCGAACTTGCAATGATCCTCCTGCCTCAGCCTCCTGAGTGCTAACATTACAAGTTGTGCTACCATCCCCAGATCCCTCTCCCCTCCATTCGCTTTTCTTTTCCTCGGCCTCTCTCTTTTCTGGGTGTCCCCCTTTTACAGAGGGAACAATTGAGGCTCAGAGAAAGTGCTCAACTTGCAAGATGACAAAGGTTCATGATCCCAGACCTGCTCCCTCTCTCCTCATGACCCTCCCCGCCACGAACACAGCCTGGATGCGGGCCTCTGGGCCCCCATCTGCAGTGGGAGGCTCCTCCACAGCCCAGAGACCACTGCATATCCTTGGGGAGCAGGGGATGGGTAACGCTACCCCTAGCTCCCAAGCCAACCTTCTGTCCCAGAGATAAAGTTCTAGAGAAATGAAAGCAGGAGTGACAGATCTGTCCCTGAGGCCCAAGGGCTCACATTGCTACACAGGAGCCTTTGGAGGTGTTAGAACTCTTAAAACACCCATCCAAACTGGGCGTGGTGGCACCCACCTGCAGTCCCAGCACCCGGGAGGCTGAGGTGGGAGGACTGCCACAAGTGTGAGGCCAGCCTGGGCCACATACGTGATCCTGCTTCAAGAAAACAAGCAAAGGGCTAGGGAAATAGCTCAGTGACATAAGCACCTGCCCTGCAAGTGCAAGGTCCTGAATTCAGTTCCCTGCCCCAGTACATAAAAAAACCACCCCAAGCTGGGCGTGGTGGCACACTCCTATAATCCCAGCCCTTGGGAGGCTGAGGCAGGAGGATCAGTGCGAGTTAAAGACCAGCCTGGGCTACAAAAGTGAGCTCAAGGCCAGTCTGAACTGCACAGTGAGACCCTGTCTCAAAAAGACAAAAAAAAAAAAAAAAAAAAAAAAAAAAAAAAAAAAAAAAAAAAAAAAAAAAAAAAAAAAAAAAAAAAAAAAAACCACCGGAAAATAGAAAGCCACTCTACACAGCAACAGAACCCCTAAGTGACTCCTGGGAGTACCTGGCTTTTGTTCTTTGTTCAGTAACTGGGGAAAGGGGGCTTGCTAGGTAGCTCAGTTGGTTAAAGCACATGATTCGGCACTGGGGACCATAGTTTGATCTCAACCCCCACATGGAGCATGAGACCTGTCCTTAAGGCAGCCTCAGCCAGACCAAAAATAACAACAACAACAATAATAATAACTGGGGAAGCTGAGGCCCCCAAGAGAAAGTCTCGCTGGGAGTTCCAGGGGTCCCACATAAACTCTCCATGAAGTGCATGCAGGAGCATTCGGGTTCGGATCCTGGCTCCAGCACTTACTGGCTGTTGGCCATGGGCACCTTGCTTTGGCTCTCTGGGCCATCTGCAAGCTGGGATCACAATGCTGGGCCTGCCACATTCAGCATGGATAAAATGAGTTCCATGCACTGAAAAACCTGGCTCCTGACCACTGTGTACTGGGACCCCCACGCCCCAGCCACCCCAAGAGACAAGACCTGCAGCGAAAGCACCTACCCCCACGCCTCTGTGCCTGATGCTGGGTCACAAGCCCCCCTAGGGAGAGCTGTGACCCTCTCACCTTCCCTCCTCCGTGACAAGCTCCACTCTATCCTCGGAGGCCTGGTTGACCCAACAGTGACATTCACACCAGGCACTGCGCCGCGCCCCATCTTGGCCCTCAGGCACTGTGCCCCTCTTGCCTCTGTGCACATGGGAAACGTCTCCCCACCCCAACCCACCCCACCCCGGGAGCCCTATTCAAGAGCTCAGCCCAGGAAGTTCCAAAACCAGCAGAGGCTGGCAGCCCTCGCTGCAGGCGTCTTGGCCTCCGGCTCCCTGGCACCCTCCTGCAACTCCCTGGCCCAATGCCCTTCCTGGGTGGTACCTCTAGGACCTTCTCTCGGACCCTTGCTCCTGGTCCTCCAGGCTGGTCCTTTTGTATCAGCTGCAGCAGAATCTTGGGGTGGGCGGAGATCACCATCCTGGAGGCCATCCAAGGCACTGGCACCGATGCCCCAGGCAGGAGCCCCGAAGACAGGTAGCACCATGCCAGGGCTCTGAGGCCTCTGACGCAGCTCACAGGCTCTTAATGGGCCAGGGCCAGGCCCCAGGTGCTGTGCCTGGCGCTGGCGAGCAGCAGGAGCCTGTAACCTGTCCCCAGCAGGACGGTAGGCTCACGTTCCCCAGGGCAGCTCCGGGGCCCCATGTGGACACTGCGTCCACGCCAACAGGTGGGGCCAGCGAATAAAGCTCCCCAGCAGCCACAGAAAGGAAGCAGAGCCTGCAGAAATTCCATCTCCAGCTGCCCGTGACATGGCCGCAGCAAGGTCACAACTGACCAGACGCGCAGGGGACACTGAATCCCCAGAGGCTCGAGGGCTCTTATCACATCTCCCTTATAATATATTAAGGAAGAGCAAGAGAGACCGGTGCCCACCAATGCCAACTGGGCCCATTCACCTGGCCATGGACACAGTGGTACTGCTGGGCACACAGGAAAAGACACACCTGCAGAGTTGCCTGGGTCGGGTCTCAGAGGTCCCCCAAAGCGAGGGGGGGGCAGGGACACATACACCCTTGGGCGGAGATTCCCCAGCCTGCCCAGCTAGTTCCCTTCCCAGCACAGAGCGCGTGGGTGCTGTCACTGCGTGCCCTTCACCTGACCTCGAGGCTGGGATGGCAGGCTCATAGCCAGAGATCATGATGCTCCTACCTAAGCGAGGGGCCTGTGTCACCACCAGAACTGCAGCTACCTGCTAGGCACAGCCAGGATGGGCGTTGGGGTGGGGGTGGGGTGCCTGGTCCAGAGCTGGTTTAAACCCTGCCTCTGCCACTGCCTGGCCAGGTGACATAGGGCAGATGACTTCATCAGGCTGAGCCTCTCTTTTCCTGTCTTTGAAATGGAGTCATAACAACCCCTGGCCCACAGGAATGCTCAGACTCATCTCTGACTGTACCTTGATGGCCTCACGGCTGATGGAGCGCTCATTAAGAGGCTGTGGGTCAGGCATGGTGGCGCATACCTGCCACCTCAGCACTCAGAGGGTGAGGCAGGAGGATCACCACAAGTTGGAGGCCAGCTTGGGCTATACAGTGAGACCCTATCTCAAAGAAAAGGAGGACAGGGCCCAGCTGCAATTCTGATTACATCTGAAAGATGCTTCAGGCTCTAGCACCTGACCTCCCTGTCCTCCTGGCTCCTCCTCCATGGTCATAGGACATGGGAGGGGCAGCCCACCCGGCCCAGCACCCCCATGGGTCCCTATGGGAAGCTGGAGGCAATCCCTCCTGTCACCATATAAGGCTGGGCCTGGCCTGGGGTCAGCTACCACACCATCGGGACGTGGAGAATGCCAGCTATGTGGTGGGAGTAGGAGGCACGCACCAGTGCAGCAGGACACACACACACACACACACACACACACAGGCACAGGCACCCGGGCGTGGGTGGGAGCAGCACCCACGGGAGAGCTGGACAAGCGGACAAGCGCCAAGAGACCGAGCAATCAGTTTGGGTTCACACAGTGGCCGATGCAACCCAGGGCCTTCGCTCAACTTCTCTGAGGCGAGATTTCTGTAACATGGGATAGAGCCTCCGCCGCAGGGTCCCAGTGGGCACCCAAGGAGAAAGTGCCCCAGCGCGCTTGGCACAGCGCTGCACATTCCAAGCACGCAGCGGACGGCAGCAGCAGCTGAAGGGAAACCCAACAAAGGTGTGTGGCCCAGACTCCCGGAATTCATTCTGCCAGGGTCACCCAGGGCTTCTCCCATCTTGCCTCTGGAATCCTTACAATACACTTGCAAGCCAGGTGTGCTTGCACATGCCCTTAACCTCAGCTTGTGACCTCAGCACTAGGGAGGCTGAGGCAGGAGGATCACCAGGAGTTCAAGGCAGTCTGGACTACAAAACAAGACCTGGACTCAAAAATAAAAGTTTTTAAAACAATAGCTGCTGAGACTGAGCTGCCTTGCTGCCCTCTGGACACTGGTGCACACCAAAGGGAATTGGGGTGCTGACCGAAAAAGGCCCCTAGAGCTGCCAGCCCAGCTGGGCTCTGACCCAGATACACTGCTGTCCCCCTCAGGCTGGGGTTCCTGACCCCCTGTCTGCCACTCATGGCTGGTCCAAGCCCCCAGACATCCACATTCCATGTGGCAGTGAAGCTGAACCCCCAAAAGACACCGCCGGCTGGCAATGCTCTTGCTAGAACATTCTGCCCAGAGAGACTTTACTCCAGCCACGACCATGGGCAAACCAAACACAGGCCCCAGACGTACAACCTTCCTCCACAGATGGCTTCAGGGAGCTGAGAGGGGCAGGGACCTTCACTCTGTCCAAGACAGGCCACCCCATGTCTCAGGAATGTCCTGTTTCCACCCCCTGCCTCTTGAGGTCCCAAGCAGACGCGTTCCAACAATGACACGGCTCCCTGTGCCGTCCAGTCGTGCTGAAGATGTGCGACGGAAACTCATGAGCACCACCGTTATCTCTGCGTGGCAAAGGGGCGTGGTTCCACCAAGGCCACAGGGTCAGCATGCTGCGTGGCCTGTGGCCACCTTGCCCTGCTGGGTGGGGACTTGGCTGCAGCTTCCAGGGTGGCCATGGAGCTTCCTTCCTCTGGGGGCTGCACCCTGGGCCCCAGTCCTGCAGCAGCCTGGGCTCCACGGTGGGTGGGTCTCAGAGCAGCATCTGAGCAGGGAGACTCACACCCTTAGCGCATGCGTGACCTCAGGTCATTGGTTTGCTCTCTCTGGGCAGTGCACTCTTGTTTAATCTGCCCAGTCCCCGGGCTGGTCAAATCAGCCCTGAGAACCCAGCCTCTCCTTTCCGAGCCAAACAGGTCCACCTCTCCCAAGTGCTCCAGGGCCCTGCACTCTCTCACTGCCTCCCCAGGGGCCAAGTTGGCATGGAAAGTCCCAAACACTCAGCTCTTCTGACTTGGCCAACTACGGTCACCTAACCCCCATCTCCAGCTGTCTTTGGCTCAAGGTCCTTCTGGCGATGGGTGGATTCAGCCAGCTTGGAACCCGCCAGCTCAGTGGCCCAGGGGCTGGATGAGGTCAGGGTCCTGGGCGCTTGGCCAGAGGGCAAGAGCACCAGGACCAAGGCTGGGCTAGCGCAGGGCGGACTGGGAAGGAACCCCGCTGACCCCGACTCTAGAGCCCAGCCAGACATCTGGGCAGCCTTTCAACCAAGCCCGAGATGGCACTGAGAAGCAAGGAGCAGGGTGCAGTGCCCGGGCCCTCCAGGGGGCTCTCGTGGCCAGTGCATGACAACAAACAGGCTGCCTAGTCTGAGGCCTTCTAAGAAATCAAGGAGCAAATTCAGGCTGTGAGTTGCTGTCTCTCTCCCCACCAGGGCTCCATCAGTCTCCAGCTGAGTCCCGCGGGGCACCCTGAGCTGGGCTCAGCTCCACAATGTCCAGAGGTACAGAAGAGCCAGTGGGGGAATGCCCAGCCCTGTCGTGGTGGGGACCCTCGGCCACCTGTTAGGAAGGAGACAGGAGTGGTCTCCATTGGGTGCCCCTGGGAGCCAGGTGCTGGAGCAGACCAAGGGCACCACAGGCCTCCTCCAGGTGACCCTGCTCCCAGGTCCGCGGGGCTGGGACCAGATGGCAGCCAGGCTGAGCCTAAAACCCCCAAAGCCCGCTAACTCCTTCCACCCCAGCTGGGCAGGCCCTCAGCTCTGCCCCTCTTTCACCCAGCCAGCCTTCCTTATCTCCTAGGATCTACGTGGCCATGAAGCCAACTTAGGCGGTCCATTGTGCGCCCCGCAGCAGCGGAAGGAGTTCTTTCATTAAAGCAATTCACCAGGACCGGCAAGAAAAAGCTAGTTTAGAAAAGTTGGAGAGGAAGACCTGAGACTTCCCTGGAGAACAGGAGGCCATGGGAACCAGCTGCGAGGGCTTTCTGTGGTGGACACAGTGCCGGCCTTGGGGGTGGGGGGATCCCTTCTGGCGCCAAAACTCCGCGCAGGTCCCCGGAGCGTTTGCAGGGAGCCCCTACCGGATCGGGGCGGCCCCCAGCTCCAGGACCAGCTCCACCTCCCCGGCTCAGGAGTAACAACGTGCAACCCGAGCCGGCCGAGCTGGGAGGTGGAGCAGACCTACCTGAAGTAGCAGGCGACCAGGCTGGGGCCAGGGCAGCTGTGGGAGAAACCCGGGGAGGAAGGGCGTCGCGCACTGAGGTGCCCGGCTTACCCGGTTGATCTCCGCCAGCCTCTTCTCCTGTTGAGCTTTGAGCAAGCCGAATGCCTTCCCTCCTGGAGGAGACAAAGAGGTGGCCTGGAAGAGGGGGGGCTCTGAGGCCACGCGCCCCCGCACGAGCCCAGTCCTCCGGCAGTCGCTCGCCTGGCGCGCACAGGTGGCAGCTCAGGCCAACGCGAGGACGGCGGCGCCTACCTTGGAACCTGTTGCTGAGCGCGACTGACATGGCGCGCGCCGGGCTCCCGCCTTCTGGGGCTTCGCAGCTGCAGCGAGGGACGGGACACAGGACCAGAGACGCGCGCTGGCCGGGGCTGGGGCATGTGGCGCGCTGCAGAGCTGAGGGGCGGAGGAAACCCGGAGGGACACGCCCCTCTCCTGCCCCGCGGGCCGCCTCGGCCCCGCCCCTTCTGCTCCTCCCCTCGGGTCCCCTCCCTCCCCGCCTCCCGGACTCAGGCATCAAAGCGGCTATTATGTGGGTCGCCTAACGCACCGGCCACCCCTCTGCGGGGGACTGGAGTATGCCTGGCGCGGCCGCTGTCACCCCTCCCTCCGCATCCTGGCCAGAGTTCAGCAAGACCCCAGGACATCTTAACACTCACTTAGCAGGGGGGTTGGGGGGGATGGCTGTGAGCGTAGAATTCATCCCAGGGGCAAGGCAGGCCACAGAAGCACCTAGGGCACTTTTAGTGAATTAAATAAAGTTGAACCCTTAGGGGGGGCAGGGGAGCAGGACTGGCATGGCATGTGGGACTGAGTGGAGCTGGCGCTTTACTCTCTCGTCAGCCCCTGAAACTTGTTACTAAAGCTTGTTTCCTGGGAAAGGTGACCACGGTACATCAAGCACACGGCCCTGCCAACCAGCCATTTGATTCTCAAAACTATGTCAGAGCCACATCTAGTGGCACTGTGATCCCAGCACTCTGGAGGCTGAGGTGGGAGGATCACAGTGTTCTCCAGGTCAGCCTGAACTACATAATTCCTCCAAAATAAACTTAAAAAATACTGGGCTGACAAGATAGCTCAGTGGTCTAAAGTGCCTGCCTAGGCAAGTTTAAGCAAGTGCAGGGACCACAGTTTGAGCCCCAGGATGGGCTGAGCAGGTCACAAAAAAAAAAAAAAAAAAAAAAAAAAAAAAAAAAAAAAAAAAAAAAAAAAAAAAAAAAAAGGCTACCAGTCAATGCTGTACAAGAGCTGGCAAGATAGCTCAGCAGATTAAGCAACTGCTTGGCGAGCACAGGGACCAGGGTTCAATCCCTGGTGGTGCATACTGTGCTGGCCCTGCCTCTGGGGTGTGCTGAGCTGGTGACTGAGTCAGGGCGCTGGTGGTGCAGGCCTATAATCCCAGCACTTGAAGAAGCTGAAAACAAGAGGATTACTATGAGTCTCAGCTGCGTAGTGAGACTCTGTACCAAATACATAAATGAAAATAAGTAAATACTATGAAACGGGACTAGATGTTCCCACAGTCCTGTTAGAAGGGCTAACAGGACACTGAAACCTGGAGTTGAAGCTTACCTGGACCACTGTTATGGTTTATGTCTAGTTGTTCCCCCAAAGTCTCATGCAATCATGGGACAGGGACTTCTAGAGTTTGAGACTTGAATCATGATCCACTGGGATTATGTGTTTTAGTACTGATGGGACTATGGGTCTGAGTACTGCTGGGATTACTTGACTCTTGATCCACTGGTATTATGTGTTTTAGTACTGATGGGTCCGAGTATGGCTGGGATTATTGGTGTAGTCTAAAGTGGATAGGCTGAGGCAGAGAGCCTGAATGTAATATAAAGAGAGACAGAGAGATAGACGTTGGCTGTTGCTCTCTGCTCCCTGGTTGTTCCGTTGCTTCTGTCACTATATTGTTGCTGTTCTGCCATGAACTGGATGCTCTCTGCCCTGTTCCACTCAGCCTTGGGCCGGCTGAATATGGATTGAAACCTCCAGTAACTGTGAGCTGAATAAACCTTTCCTTCCTTCATTTTGAGTGTTGGGTATTTGTCCCAGCAATGACAGAAGAGTCACTAACACAACCACAAAGCAGCCGAGAACTCTAGGAGGAGGAGGTCTCAGGTGGCAAGTGGAGACCTCACTGCGAAGTCTGGTGGCCTCCAAATCAGGAGCGAAAGGGGCATTCCTAGTAATTATAGCCAGGGCACAGGCCTAGCCGGGACTGTCCCCACCTGGCCACTGGGAACACCCCCATGGCCCCTCAGATGGAGCCTCCCTCCCTGCCTGCTTGTCTCTGTGTGGGCCCCTAGGAGCAGTGTCCAGGCACTTGATGATATTTTTCTGACTGCCCCTGGAGGGAAGTGGCCAGGCTGTCTCCAGGGATGGGGTGGGCAGAGCAAAATGGGGCTACAGACAGTGCCACTGTTCATGGTGAATGGGAGATGTCCCCTCTGGAGGACAGGAAGGGCGTGGGCTTGGCACAGGGCTTCATAGTACCACTTCTGGTCCAGGACCAGATGCCCTATTGCCCTGGCCACTTGGCTGGTTGGCCAGTCAGCCCCTGGGTGGGGCGGGGCCGCTCCACCTTCCACTGCTCAGCTGCTGGGCCGCATTGCTAGCCAGATGTTCAGCAGCTGCTGCATTCCACCCAGCAGTGAGCAGCCCCACCTCTGGGGCCCAGAGAGTGGGTCTGCATTCACCAGGCATGATCCAAACCATGAGTCAGATGTCAGGCTGAGGTCTGACACCGGGGATGCTGGGACACGGCTTGAGGGGATGAGTTCGGATGCCAGGAGCAGACGTCAGAGAGAACTGGGCCGGGGCAGGGACGTCAGGCCCCATCCCTTGGCATGCCTTGCACAGACCTCTTGCTCTCACACTGGCTTAGTGCCCCCCACGCCCCTTCTAACCCCTAATCCCCCTCCATGTGGATGGGGAGCATAGGTCATCTCTCATTACATGGCCCCTGCACAGGGGTCAGGGGACCTGACGTGGCCGGGCCAGTCTCTCCTGCGAAGCTAGGATCAGATGGGCAGTCTTATGAGCACTGAATCCACGGACATGCAAACCCAGGGCCCTGGAGAAGGGCCTGGGCTTTCCACTTCCATCAAGTACCAGAAAAGCAAAGAAAGCCATGGGGCAGAGGAAAGACCTCAGCAAACAGAGCTGGGGAGACAGAAGCAGAGCCCAAGGAGGAGGAAGCGGGGAAGCAGCCCGTCCCAGCAGCCGCAGCCTCAGGCCCCGGGCTGTCCCAGAGGCCTGGTAGCCTTGCCTGCCCTCTTTTCTGAGAACTCTCCCCATGGCCTTTTCTGCTAAAACCGAGCCAGGAAGCACTTTGGCCCGGCAGTTGCACTGTCCCACCCTTTGAGGTGGGTTTGCGGTGAGCCCGCCTGGCCAGGCCCCAGCCTGCACCCTGCGGCTGGTGCTCGCTGTCTGGTCTGGGTGCTGCCCCCTTGGCCTTCCCACCCTTCGGTTGTGTCCAGAGCCTTCCTCTTCCTCCTCTTCCTCCTCCTCTTCCCACTCATCGCTGGCACCCCTCCCTGCTTGTGCCTCTGGACAGAGTTTCGAGGTCAGTTTCCTGTT
Source organism: Capromys pilorides (assembly GCA_004027915.1). Taxonomy (NCBI): domain Eukaryota; kingdom Metazoa; phylum Chordata; class Mammalia; order Rodentia; family Capromyidae; genus Capromys; species Capromys pilorides. The sequence continues at coordinate 149,590 of PVKN010000003.1, read as the reverse complement.
TCCCTGTCTTCACCCTGAACCAGAGGCCCAGTGGGGGCCGCTCAGCATCAAGCACCCCACCCCTCAAGCTCTCCCTGGCCCTCAGACTCTGTCTGACAAATCCCTGTTACTCAGTTGGGTGCCTGTGGTTACAGGATCCTCCCAAGTCCCCCAATGGCTATAGGGACAAGACTGACTCCTGCCCCCTTCTTTCCAGGTACATGGACTGCGGGGTCATCCACTGCCCATTCCACCTACACACCAGGTCCCCACTAGCTGTGCCACATGAGGATCCCCAGCGGGAACCCGGGCTTCCCACCAGCCACAGAGGATCGAACACACCATCCAGCTCAGTAAAGAGTCCTTTATTTCCTCATAAGTAGAACTTGTCCTTGCTGCCACCTGCTCGTCTCAACGGGGACCACAGACACCTGTCATCAGGTGCCAAGGCCCCACCGCCTGCTGGAAGGACGCCCAGAGGAAATACCAGGGAGTCCTGGGCAGAGGCGCCAGAGACCAGGCCACAGGGGGTTCCCCAGGCAGGACAGACCGGAATGGTGGCCAGGCTCCCACCCCCTATGGCCTCCTTGGGGCTGGTGGGGCCACAGGGCTAGATGAGAAAGTGTCCACCAAAGGTTGACTGGTGAGTAAGGGCACCATGGGGTGTTTCTGTGGCTAACCTGAGGCCCTGTGACCCAGGTCCCCCCAGGCCCTGGCAAGCCTGGCTCTGAGCCAATCGCCAGCTGCAGGGGGTATGGGGTCAGACCCACCTCCTGGGAGAGAAGGGTCCAGAAAAGAGGTTACCACTGCCAGCTAAGCAGGCCACACCATAGCTCCAGGGGGTCCTGAGTCTCAAATGCGGTTGCTGAGAAGGTTCCCAGGACCTGGCTTGGTCCCTGGACTCCTGGGTGAGTGTGCACCATATGTGGTAGGTGCAAGGGGCTGCGGCGAGGGCAGCCCTGGCACTAGGCGCTCCAGCCCTGGCTCCGCCCACATACACCCCCTGCTCCTCGATGCTGCTCCGGCTCTCTGCAGCAGGCAGACAGGCGGGTCTGCAGGGAACTTAACGTAACATGTCCCATCTGGCATGGGAAGGGTCCCAGCCCATGGCTGGCTGTCAGTACCAGGTGGGGATGCACTGTTGTGTGTGTGCATATGCAAATGGACCTGAGCACACCCACACACCTGACGGACAGACACTGGCACAGGTGTGTGTTACTGGTGCCCAGGCGAGCGTGTTGCCGGGTGTGCTGGGTGTGTGCCCCACAGGATGGTGCACACAGACTGCCGTGCGCTGTGTCTCGGGCTTGGAAGTAGCGACGGGGGAGGGAGTGCCAGGCTCTGTGCCCTCACTGCCAGCCCACACAGCGCTCGGGCAGGCTGCGCAGAATGGCCTCCAGGTTCTGCTTGTCGGCGCGGATCTCGGCAAGGTCACTGTCAAAGCCTTGAATCTGCAACTTCTGCTGCTCAGACTCCTGCTCCAGCAGCCTCAGTTTCCCCTGAAGGGCCCCCTGTGAGCCCAGCTGCAGCTGCAAGCCTTCCAGGGCCCGCTGGGTCTCGCTCAGGGCATGGGCGGGGGCGCTGTGGGTGTCCAGGGACCCTGCGGGCGACACAGGCAGCCTCAGCAGGAGCTGGGTACCCTGCTGGCCTCAGGAGCCTGCTCAGTCTCCTCCCTGAGCCTGTGCCTGGCTCATGCTTCTAGGGCTCTGAATGCCAGGGAAATGGGGCGCCAGGAGGCCCATGGCCTGGGACCCCATCACATCCTGTAGACTTGGGAGGTGTGTGCCTGGGTGGGCATTCTGCTGCTCTTATTGCTTAAACAAGGCCTTGGAGAGTCTTCTCTGAGCTTGTTTTCTTAGCTCCTGGGGCAGAGAAGGGTGGGGACTCCTGCTGGCTCAAACGTACTGTGTCACTGCATCCCAAGAGCACACGTGTGAGTGCGGGGTGGGGAGGGGGCAGCTCTGTGAGCTTCACACACGGGCTGGGGTGCACACGGGTCAGTGGGGGCTGCTCACTCCTGGAACAGCAGACAACCGGGTGAGACACACACTCACACTGCCACTTGGCGGTGGAGATGCCATTGTGGGCTGCTTCCTCCACCCAGCCCCCGTCACCTTGATTGTCACTTTGTCACTAAGTGTGACATCTGACAGAAAGAGGGATCCCACAGAGAAGTCAGGCCTGCAGGATGCCTCTGGACCCTAGAGCTCCCCTGAATATTTCAGGGTGGGTCCGAGGCTCAGGAAAGGCCGAGGAGGCCACAGTGCTGCTGGCCTGGCGGTGCTTCCTCCAGCAGACGCGAGAGGCCTCGCCGTGCCTGGGAGGGCGAGTGACCCAGCCCTGAGGAGACTGTGATGGGGCTCCAGCCACTGCTCTACCTGTCTGGGTGGCCTGGGGCCTGCTGTCGAGATGCAGGGAATGAAGGAAGGAAGCGGTGAGTGAGTGAATGAGTAAACAAACAAAAACATCGCAGCCCGCCTGAGCATCTGCAGTAGGCCAGGTGTCAGGTGAGAGTCACATGTGTCCCCAGTGTCCCCACGGCCTGGCTGCAGGACCCTGGGCACACCATCTAAGCTCTCGGCCCCTCAGTTTCCTTATTTGCACAAGGCGAAAGGATAACTGGCCACGTTTGCAGTTCTTCACAGTGATGGCGAAACAGGTGCTGCGGCACAGGTTAGCCTCGAAGCCACCGCCCAGCGACGTGAGCCAGGCAGGAAGGGCAGCCTGGGATAAGCCGTGAAAGCCACAGGAGAGACAGGGGACTGCCGGGGTGGAGGACAGGAGCGAGAGCTCAGGGTGCCTGGTTCTGCTTTTGTTTTTGGAGACAGGGTCTCACTATAGGGTTCAGGCTTGTCCTGAACTCACTAGGTAATTAGTACAGGCTTGACTCTCCATGATCTGCCTGCCTCAGCCTGCCCAGTCCCAGGATGACAGGCATGCACCACCGTATCCGGCAGGCTGAGCTTTCATGCGGGCAGAGTTTAGGAAGGTGAAAGTTCTGGAGATGGAAGGCTCGACCCCAGCCTGAGATGTGCTGGGAGAAGCATCCAGCAGGCGGGGACTGGCACCCCGAGGCTGCCCTTGAAGGGCACAGGAGGATCCAGGCCCCTTCTGGCTCTGCGTGTCCCTGCTACCGACGGATGCCCAGGACTCTGTGTCACACATTGGCCCCCAAGGACAGAATCAGAAAGCTGCCTCACACAGTCCCCAATCTGCACACTTACCAATGGTTCCGGCAGTTGCCATGATTTTACACAACGGTTCAGGAACCGTGTTACATGCCTAGAACCCCAGCAGTCTGGGAGGCTGAGTTAGGACGATCACAAGTTTCAGAGAGAACTTAATGAAACTCTATCTCAATGTTTTTTTAAAGGGGGCCGGGGATATAGCTCAGTGGTCTAAGTGCCTGCTGGTAAGTGCAAAGACCAGGGCTTGATCCCGGTACCACAGAGTGGGCCACCAAGGCTGGGCATGGTGGTGGACACTTGTAATCGCAGCACTGGGGAGGCTGAGACAGGAGGATCACTACAAGTCTGAGCTACATAGAGAGACCCTATACTAAACAAGTAAATAGATATATACATCCGTGTATCATTTTTAAACAATTAAAAACTAGAAATTTAAAAAAAATTAAAAAGGGCTGGGGATGGGATTGAATAAGTAGAGCACTCCTGGGTTTGATCCTCAATATCAGGAAAAAAATTACACTGTGTTCATGTGCTCCACTGCACCTGGGCCAGGGACACTGGGGTGCCTGTGCCTGGAGGGACACTGTCCCCTTTGTCCACAGCCTCACCTGGCCAAGGCCCATCCAGAACCCACCCTCCTTCCTAAGAACCACTGCATACTGGTGCTCACCCCAGACCATGCTCCAGCTAAGCACCTTCTCCGTTACCAGAGGTCACCCTCACCATGTGGATGGGACGCGGGCACTCTGAGGGGCAGTGTGACATGCCCAGACCACACCCACGGCCAGCACAGAGCCAGACCTGAATCCTGGCCTGTCTGCTCTGAACCCGCTCCCGGCCCTCACGCTGGCTGTGCTTCTGGAAGCTTCTCTTGTAGAGTCCTCCCTGCTGTGCCCTCTCCCACTGGGCTGGCACCGCGGGGCACTCGGGGCTCTTCCCAGTGAGCTTGCCTCAGTGGCCAGCCTCAGGGTCCCCTTACCCAGCTTGGCAAGCAGCTCTGACAAGGTCTGGATGTCCTTCTCCAGGGAGACGCGTGACTCTCGGATCTGCTGCTCCACCGAGCTCAGCCTGGCACCCACCTTGGGGATGGAGGCAGCGTGAGTGGCTCTGTCATGGGTGCCAGGGGCAGGGGCACTGGGAGCCGGCACACCTACCCGCTCGGCTTCTCCCAGCTCCCGCCTGCGTGTCCCTGTGGCCAGCGTCAGCTGCGAGGCCTGTTGGAGCACGGTCCGTGTCTGGCTGGCCAGCTGGCTGGCACGGTGGTGCCCCTGCGTCCCGTCCTGCAGCGAGGCCCTGGCGAGCTACGGGGGAAGGGGGGAGGTGGCAGGGAGAGAAGGGGCACAATGAGTCCTTTGGGTAAAGCACTCTGATGGCCCTTCACACACCGGAGCACAAGCACGCTGGCCCTCACCCAATCATTCATTCATTCATACACCAGTAAGCAGCCTCTGGGCCCATGGGAACTCAAAACATTGCATGTCTCTCTGAGGGGGGAAAGAGGCCCAGAGGAAGGGAGGCTGACGCCCGGGGAAGGAGAAGCCAAGCCTTCACTTCAATCCTGACGTGAGGACAGTGCGCATGGCACTTGCAGTGACGGCCTCTGGGCCGGTGCCCTGCACCCTGGTTAGGATTTGGTGTCTTAAAGAGGCAACCAGAGCCGTGAGCGCTAGGATTCCTGTGTGCTACCACACACAGGTAAAACGGAGCTTAATTCTATGCTTATTGGGTTTTGACTTTCTTTTCTCTCTTTGGGTACTGGGGATTGAACTCAGGACCTTGCACTTGCCAGGAAGGCACTTATGCCACTGAGTTATGTCCCCAGATGTTTTGTTTTGTCTTTCGGAAACAGGGTCTATTATATGATAAGTTTTATCAGGTGCCCGGCACAGCAGAGAAACAGGCAGAAGGAAAAAGGGAAAGGGGCTTTGTTATCTTTGAGGAATTGGAGAGAATGTGGGGAAGATGAGGGATTCTTTTGAGTTGAACAGAGGGAGGCTGAGGCTTTTATGGCTTTTTGCCAGGGGTGGGGTTTGAAAGGGATGCTGAGTTATACCTGAGAAAGTGATTGGGAGTCTTCCCTGAGGAAGTGGGAAGGGTGAGAGGAAACTGTACCCTGGGCTGAGTTGGAGAGGAAGGGGGAGGTGCTCTTGGGAAGACGGGTTTTGTTTTCAGGGCTTCAGCCATCGTGGACGACCACCATGACGACTTCAGCAATTCACACCAGGGCCAGAACGGGCCACTGCGGACTTCAGGCTGCCTTAGAGCCCGCTGTGTAGAAAGGCTGGCCTCAGACTCACAGTGACGCTCCTGCCTCAGACTCCCCAGGCCAGGGATCATAGGCAGGGGCCACCACACCTGACTGTGACTTAATTCTGAGGCTGGTGGGGCCTCAGGGCCCTGACCGTGTGACAGAGGAACTGCAGTGACACCTGTCTTGTGAGGAGTCAACAAGGTCACGCATGTGAAGCTGCCAGCCCAGCATGGAGGATGCGCTGGCCTTTGGGAAGCGTGGACTATTCCACCCTGCACCAGGAAAGGAGCAGATCTGCCCGAGCAGAGCCTGCCCCCAGAAGGCGGCCTTATCTGTCCCTGCCACTGGCTCAGAGCTCAGAGCAGGGGAAGCCGCTGCTGCACAACCGTGGTCCTCACCTTGGCATCGTCCTTGGCCAACAGCTCTGCTTCTCTGCTCTTCTTCCTGGCGCTGGAGGAGAGTGATGCCGCATTTCCCAGCATCCTCTCTGCTTGCTGGCTCTTCCTTCGTGCGTCTGCCAGGAGCTGGTCCCTGACCATGCCTGCTGTCCTCCGCAGCGCAGCCTGGTCCTTGGGTCGAGGAAATCGCAGCTTCATTCCTGCAGAGCGGCCAAGGCCATCAAAGAACAAGGTTCGCACCCGGATAGCCTGCCAACCAGTCACGGGCAGCTGCCTGGTCAGCCCCAGGCCCTGGGCAGAGTGAATGAGGTTCGGGATGCCTGGGAGGGTGTGGAGCCCTCCTGGGCTTATGGGAAACAAACACAAAGGACCAAGGCACGCTGCTTGGTGGAGTGAAAAATGCATGTGACATTGCGGTATCGTTTTAAGTCAGGAAATCGCAGGGAGTCACCTGGGACAGTCACATGGGCTGGTGCCAGGAAGCGAGGGTAAGGAGATCCAGGAGACGGGCGTGAGGCCCTGGGGACACAGGGCAGAACCTGGCTTCTGCTTACATAGGACTTCAGCCTTGTCCTGGGCCTGGAGGGTGGGTGGCTGTGGGGCTCAGTGTGGCCCAGGCGCAGGCCCAGCAGGGCACACGTACCTTGCAGGTTGGCCAGCAGGGCCTTGGCTCCTGTCACAGTCACTGAGGCAGCCTGGACAGACGAGGAAGCCTGGGCCAGGGCAGCTGTCGCCTTCTGGCGAAGCTGAGGGAAAGAGGAGAGAGGTGGGGCAGCTGCTTGGAGAGGGTCAGGGGGGTCCCAAACCCAAACCAGTGAGGCCAAGACACCACCAGGGCCCCAACTCTGACACACACCATTTACCAGGAGCACCGGGGCAGCCTCATTATACAACTGCTAAGCCCCACGTCTCCCAGGGAGACCCTGGCCCCATAGCCGCTCTGAAGAATCTCCTGTCCTCGGAGGAATCTCAGAGCTCAGGCACAGAGGGAGGGGAGACGAACATGGCGACTTTCTGCTTGCCACGGAATGGCTAGTCAGAGCCAGCCACGCTGCCCCACATCTGCAGGGCCAGGGCACATCTGGGAGGCTGAGTGCTGTCTGTCCTCAGGTCTGGCCCTGTGGGCTGCGGCTCTCAGGGAAGCCCGGGGAATCGCCCCTCTTCAACATGGACCAGGGTGCTTAGGCAGATCCACAGGCTTAGGCCCTATCACAGACACCCAACAGGGCCAAGCTCCGTGGGGCACCAGGCCCTGGGCCAAGAGGCTGAGCGGGAAGATGAAGCTGGTCCCCAGACAAAGTTGTCACTGTCACCTTGCAGGATGCCACTTAGGTTCTGAGCCCAGACTCCAACCCCTGTGCTGTGGTGGCTGAAAGGACAGCCCGAGGGGGATTCATGAGGGGTGGGGGTGGGCGTCTCTGTGCTGTCTTTGTCACCCTCTCCAGGTCTGAAATTGTGCCCAAGTAAAAAGTGTTTCTCAAAAGTCATCTTAAAGAGGCCTTTTGTACCTCAGTAGCCTGGTAGTCACTGCCCAACTGAACCCCACTGCGCCTCAGTTCCTGAACTTCCGGTCACTTAGCACCATCTCCCCTTCTAGACATCGGAGGCCAGGCCTGAGGGCGCAGCACAGAGCCCCAGGGCCTGCTCACAGCAGCTGCCCACTGAACGGCTGGCACAGCAGCTGAGGACTGCAGGAAGGAAGTGTGGCCAGGCCCAGTGACCCGCCTGGCAACCCAGTGCTCCGAAAGGCTGGAGGTGGGAGGTGGGCGGAGGGGCGGTGGTGGTGGCTAAATCTAAGCTCAGCCCAGGCAAGAGAGCACGACCTTGTTTCAAAATGAAAAGTAAAAAGAAGCTGGGAATGGCGGTGTGTGCCGGTCATCCCGATACTCAGGAGACTGAGGCAGAGGATCGTCATGCATTCAAGCTCAGCCTGGGTACACAGTGAGTCCAAAGTGGGCCTTCACTATATAGTGAGTCCTCAGAAAATAGTCACCGTCACAAAATAAAATAGAGTAGAATAAAATAAAATGGGCTAGCCGGGTGTGGTGGCGCACGCTTGTAATCCCAGCACTTGGGAGGCTGAGGCAGGAGGATTGATGTGAGTTCGAGACCAGCCTGGGCTACAAAAGTCAGCTCAAGGCCAGCCTGAACTGCATAGCGAGACCCTGTCTCAAAAAGACAAAAAAAAAAAAAAAAAAAAAATGTGGGCTAGAGATGTAGCTCAGTGTGCGAAACACTCCCCCCTTCCATCTGCAAGGAAAACGAACAGCAACCCCGTTCCAACTGTAACCGACACTGAGGGCAGTGTGGGCAGATCGTCTGGTCTCTCTGTCCGTCTGGTCTCCTCTCACTTCCTTCTCAGGCCCAGGCTGCTCCTGAGCCACTTCCTGCCCCTCCCCCTGCTGCAACCCCTAGGCCTAGAGCTCCCCAAGGGGCCCCAGCTGAAGGTCAAGCTCTGACCTGCTTGAGGGGCTCTATCTTCTGCAGCGCCACCTGGGCGGAGGCCTGGAGGGCCTCGGCAGCCTTGCTGGCCACGCGTTCTCTCGATGCCACCTTCCGCTCCAGGGCCCACACTTCCGGCTCCAGGTCCCTGGCCTGCGACTGAGGAGGGTGTGGGGAGGCTGGGGTCAGGTGGCTTCCCGAGTGTGCTGTGCAGATTCGCTGCCTTTTCCAGGTGTGTGTGCGCATGCACGTGTGTGTGCGTGTTTACGTGTGCATGTGTGTGTGCCTGTGACCTTACCCATGCGCAAGCCGAGACTGCAAGCTGGCGCCTGGTGCCTGCTGAGCACACGCACGCTGTGCCGCTGAGCAGCACCCTGGCCAGCTTACTGGTCAGTCTCTGAGTTTAGGCTCCCAGGATCACACGCGCCCAGCCTGAGCCCGAGTCCCCTCCAGCCCCCAGGACTCAGCCCTCACACAACTTAGCAGGTGAGGGCCACGAGACAGGTCCACCCCACAGGGCCTGGGAAGGGAAGTGCTTGTCTGAGGTCACAGCTCAGCAGTGGAGCTGGGGCTACCTCCCATGCCCACCCAGTGTCCTGAATGGACAGAAGCTGCACCCGGATGTTGCTGCCAGAGCCAAAAGCTGTGGCCACGGAACCCACGCCCTGCTGAGTGGCACGGGCGGGGCATCTCGCTCTCATCCCTGCTTTGCAGTTGGCACGAAGCCAACTCCTCTGCCCCCGTGGCCCAGGCCCACCCCGAGTGGCACTCTAAGGACACCGACTGACCGGGGCTCCAGGGGCAGCCAGGAAGGCCAGGCGCAGGGCTGCACCGTCGATGCCTTGCCGCACTGAGGCCAGCACTTTCCTGGCTTTGGGAAGCTTCCGTGCCAGAGCCACGCCCAGCGCTCTCCAGGCCACCTGGACCTCCTGGTACCTGGGAGGAAACAGAGGACACAGTGGCCTGTGGAGCGGCGCCGAGCCCCTCACCTCCCCACCGCTGCCCAGGCATCAGGTGGGAGTGGGCCGGGAGTGGGCAAGGTCCTCAGCAGCCCCCACCCTCAGCCGAAAGGGCTCCTCCACCTGTCCCACCAGAGGATCACACATTATGCAAACATCTGGCTCCCCTGATGAATCAGCGTTGGAATCAGAACGGTAGGGGAAATGCCGGGGGCCAAGGCAGCCTCACCCAGGCCCCTGCCTGTGGACTGGTCCATGCCCTTGCCAGTGACCTTGGGCACTGGCTTGTCCCTCTCCACAGGTGAATGGTGACCCCAGGACCACATGACTGCTAGCTACATGTCCTATAATCTTGAAGGTCCCTGGGTCTATCATCAACCAATAATAAGGTTTTCTCTCCTGGCCACCATCTATATACTCCGCTCCCCCACCCTGTCTCATCATGGGAACAGGAAGGGCACAGCACCCCGCTCCCAACCCTCACCCTTCCGGATGTGAGTACCCCTGTCCCAGGGAGGGCTCACATGCCCCGGGGCCACGTCTCCTGGCTCAGGACTGCAGATCTCAGCCAATCAGAGTCTCATCTCAGAAGGACAACTCAAGACTCAGGGAGGGGCTGTGGGTGCTAGTGACCTTTGAACTGGGAGAGGTGGGGTTTCTGGCCTGGCGCACAAAGGGAGCTGGTGCCCGGGAGAAGCAGAGCAGGACTCAGGGTCCCCCACTGTTCCCAGTGCAGAGGACAGAGATTCGCCCTGGGATCCAGACCCTGAGGCCCCAGGCGTCCAGGCTATCGTTCACGGACCAGTGGCCTCTGGGAGGGCCACACGGCTCCTCGAGCCCAGCCCAAGCCAGCCCACATGGGGACTCTCACCTGTCCTCCAGGTCCCGCTGGGTCTCTAGGGCCGCCCTGCTGTCCACCAGCCTCCAGAGGAGCTCATAGCTGGTGTTGGAGGCCAGCAGGGTGCGACGCACGGTGGCCTCGATCCTGGCAGCAGCGTCCCTGTGGCTGGGTGGGTCACAGCCCGGCTGTCAGCAAGCACGGCTGTGAGGGGCCAGGCCTGAGCTCACCCCTCTGCTCTCTACCTGCCTGCCCGGGGTGGGGTGGGGGTGGGGGGCACAGACTGAAGCAAGGGACCAGGCCGCCTGCTCCCGCTACCCACGAGCTACACTGTCCTTCATCACATGAGAGCCTCTTGGCTTAGTAATGCCTTGTGTGGTCTCCCTAATGCAGAGGGCACGAAGGGCGTGGCCAAGGCGGCCGGGGCGAAGCCGGCCCTGGCACTTTCAGGTGTACATCCTTAGCGGATTATCTGACCTCTCTGAGTCTGTTTCCTTGCCTACAAAATGAAGCTAAGGTCCCTGGGGCTAAAGGAGAACACTGCCACCAGCCCTAGGCTTTTAACACGTTAATTCGAGACACACAGTGTGCGGTAGGGCTCTATACTGGCCATGAAAAGGAAACCAATAGAGACAAGAAGCAGACTACGGGCGATCAGCAGTCGAGGAGGCTGAATAAACCCAAGGTGTGGGAGACAAACAAGGGCAGAGGCAGGTCCTGGAGGTCAGTGTCCTAAAACTGACTGTCATGCTTGTGGACTCCGAATATACTAGAACCCCTGAATTGGACAGCATGTGAATTACGTCTCAGTAAAACTGTTACCAAACAAAAAGGCATCTGAAGCTCTGTGCCCCCACCTCTGCCCATGTTCCCCCTGCGAACCTCTCCTTGCTGGGGTGACAAGGGCTCCGCACAGGGTAGCTCTGGACTCAGCTGACCCCAACTCCTGGGTGGGGCGGACCCTGAGTGAAGGGCTGAGCCCACCCCCACCCCCGGGCTCTGGGGCTCACTCACCCCCTGGCGAGGGCGCGGGCTTCTGCAGCCAGATGGCTCCAGTTGGAGGGCTGTCCCGGCCCGTCCTGGAGAACCACCTTCAGAGAAGAGAGGAACCTGAGGCCAGTGTGGAAGGGCAAGGGCCGGATCTGCTAAACTAGGTGCAGAAGCGGACTGCGTTGGCAGGTTCCTGGTTCTGTTCTGTTTTTGTCACACAGGGCCTCACTATGTAGCCCAGGCTGACCTTGAACTTGCAGCAACCCTGCCTTGGCCTCCTGAGTGCTAGGATTACAGGCGCACAACATCACACCCAGCTCCTGCTGGTAATTTCATTTATTTTTTTAAATATATATAGATATAGATATAGATATAGATATAGATATAGATATAGATATAGATATTTATGGCAGGACCGGGGTCCAAATTCACGACCTTGCACTTGCCAGACAGGCACTGTGCCATGGAACTGTCTCCTCGGCCCCCTGCTGGTAATTTTATAAGTGCACAAGGCTAGTCAGAGTCAACATCTGGGGTGTGGAGCCCTAAACAGAAAATTCTGGTAATGTCACCAGCTGCCTCCTCCTGTGCCTTGTGCAGAGGCAGCACTGTGAGACCCCCAATCTGCAGGTGACACCCAGCCTCCCATAGAGGGGAGGTGGCTCAAGTGACTGGGTGAAGCTTGCCTGGGGCATGGGCCCACGCCAGGTGCAGCAGGAGAGGGGGTCCCTGGTACCAGAGATGTGAGGGTGCTGGCTGTGTGAAGAATCTCGTCTTGTGTAGACTCCAGGGTTGACCCCAACTCAGCCAGCTGGGTGCAGGTCTTCGGGGCTGCAGCCTGGGCACAGCCGGCGGCCTTACTCAGTGCCTGCAGCTGCTCCTGGGTGGACTTCACAGCACCTTCAAGGCCTGTCAGCTGCCCCAGGAGGGCTTCGTGGACCCCTGCAGGAAGCCCATGGTCTGGAGTCACCGAGTGGGGAAGATGCCGCATGAACATCCCCTAGCCCAGGCTTCCTGGGCACCAACAGTACATCCCAAAGAAGGATCTGCCCATTCTACAGATGGGAAGGGTGAGCCTGCAAGAAGGTTAATGAAGATCCTGGGTCCCACACAGCAAGTTGGTCATGCACGAGGGAGTACAAGGGACCCAGCCCTGCTAGAGCCACAATAAGCCATTCTGGGAGTTAGGAGCCCGAGGATTCCTGCCCTGGTTGGCTCTATAATTCCCAATGAGATTCACACGGGGGCACCTAAGATGCGCTGATAGATACCCCTGCTGTTAGCTTTATACCTAGATGTTCCCCAAGAGCCTCATGTGCTCTGGATTGTGGGGCTTAGAGCTGACCTGCTGCTGGGAGGCGGGGCCTGGTTGGAAGAGGCGGGCCAGTGGGGCATGCTCTGGTTATTTGGGTCTGGCCTGCTGTGGAGTGGGGCCTGCTTATTGAGGGGTGATCTGGAGGAGTTCAACTCCTCTCTACTTCCTGTGCCCCACACTGTGAGCAGCTCATTTCTGCCACGCCATCCTGTCGTGGACCAGCCGACCATGGCCTGGAACACGAGCCCAAGTAACACTCTTTCCTTTAAATTGCGGGTGGGTGTCAGCTACCATGTCCCAGGGGCCAGGAAAGCGATCAAGACACCTGCTAACAGCGCCCAGCTGGCCCACGTGTGCACGCAGGTGCTTCTAAACATACAAGCTCATGAAACAACGCCTCCCTTCCAGCGGCCTCTCCCTTTCTGCTTCCCAGAGCCTTGGTCCACCTCCTTTTCCCTCAGTTACTTGTTATTTTCTAGGTCCCAGGCAGGGTGCTGGGAACATGGTGGGAGCAGAGGGACCAAGGCCAAGAGCACTGTGCCCGGATGATACCATCTGGCCTGTGGAGCAAGGGCATCCAGGGCTGCTGGGGACAGGACAGAGATGTGCACAAGTGGACCAGAGACCCTAGAGGAGAGGCTCAAGAGAGATGGGACTGTACCCACGAGAGCAGGCAGAAGCCTGCATCCAGGGCTCGAGGCAGGCCCCAGCACCCCCACCCTGCTCTGTACCTGGCAGCAGGTGGTGACCCTGGTCGCCGTCCCCCTGGGGGGCTTCTTCCTGCAGGATGTCTAGTGGCCCCCAGGGACTGCCACAGTCGGGCCCCTGCAGCCACCCCTCCATCAAGGTCAGCCTGGCCTTCAGCTTGGCTACCTGCAGGGGTCAGGGAAGGAAACGTGTGGGGGGCTGGCGGCCTGGAAGTCCTAGCTGGTGTCACCTCTGGCTTCTGGGGCCGGCTGGCCCTCCCTCACGGCTCCTTCTTTAAGTTCTGTGCCAGACCTCAACGCTAAGGTTCTAGTTCCGTTCTTTTTTTGGGGGGGAGGAGGGTGGGTCGGGGATTTGTTTTGTTTGGGTGTTTTGGTACAGGGTCTCACTGTGTAGTCAAGGCTCGCTTTGAACGTGGGCCACTCCTCCTGCCCCAGCCTCCTGAGTGCTGGGGTTACAGGTTGGTGCCACCACACCATGCCTCTTCTATAGTTTTTGAGACAAAGCCTCACTATATAGCCTCAAATTCACGGAGCTCCTCCGGTCTCAGCCTCCTGCATGCTAAGATTATAGGCATGTGCCTCCATGCCCAGCTTTCATAGCAAAATCTGACCTGAACTCGGCTGGAAACAAAATCGAAAAGGCTGAGCATTTGTCTACCCACGCGGTACCAGTAAGCTTGCTATCCTGCATGAGGCCAGCAGCTGCACTTACGGGGCGGCCCGCGTGCCTGAGGGAAGGGAACCCCGTGTTCAGCACAGGGCACTTCTCTGTCTACCACATGCCTGGAAGCCCCACTGTGGCCAGCAAGGGGCGGCAGGGTTGGAGTGGGAAAGAGCAGGGGGTCACCGAGGCTGCCCTTGCCTTGGTGCAGAATGAGTGAGGCTCGGGGAGGGGACCCCGCTGGGTCAACCCCAGCACCCCAACTCCTCACTCTGTATCACTCACCTTGCTCCTCAAATTTCTACTTGAGGATGGGTAGTGGTGCATGCCTGTCACCCCAACACTTGGGAGGCTGAGGCAGGAGGATCACTGTCCGTTCCAGTGCCTAGCGTAGAGCCAGCACGCAGAGGGGCACAGAATGGAGGGCCAGGGCCGAGGCCAAGTGGACTCACCTCCTCCTTTACCAGGCCGTAGCAGGGCGGGCACTCCTGGCAGCGTGCGCCGCCTGCCACAGGGAAGAAGTTGTCCTGACAACGGTCACACTTGTAGCCCACGAAGCCAGGCCGGCACACACACGTGCTGTTCTCGTGGCACTGGGCCGTGGTGGCACCCAGCAGGGAGCACCTGCAAGCTGGGGACCATGACGGTGACAGGCAGACTCCACCTGTGCAACTCCCAGGCCCACGCCCCCAGGCCTGGCACCCTCGGGACCCCAGGGCAGTCTCAGTGCGGACTCCTGAGCCCCTCTCTGTAGGTTCTGACCAGAAGCCAGACTTCTGTAACTGTCCCCGGGGCCTAAGGACCCGCCAGGTACAGGAACTCCCAGGGCCGCCCAACCAACAACTGGGGAAACTGAGGCTTACAGAGGTGACACAGTGACCTGGACATACAGAGAGTAACGACAGCTCCAGGGACACAGCCCAAAGCCGCCCCCAGGACCTGCTTCTCCTCCCCGCACTCTCCTGTGCTCCATTTCTCTGTCCACACACAGGCTCCCACCCTGGCATCTGCATCCCACTTCCCCAGCACTGAGGCCGCCTCGCAGGGGGACCTCGGCCCCTGCCGCTGTTCCCTGTGGTCCCCGAGATCCTGGCTTCCTTACCCCGGCAGCCCTTGATGGAGAAGCCGAAGAAACCTGGCTGACACCTATCACAGGCCAAGCCAGCAACACCAGGGCGGCAGTGACACTGCCCACTCTCAGGGTGGCACTGATTCTCCTGGGAGCCCAGAGGGTGACACGCGCAGCTGTAACGAGGCAGGGACAGGTCTGAGGCTGGTCCAAGTCACTCCCAGCCCAGCCTCCGCTGGGCCCAAGGAAGCCCTGATCCCGTGGAATAAGCCCTCCAAAATAAGCAGCTCTGGGGACAACCGTGCCCTGGAGAGGTCACAGCCTGCTGGGGCCCCACTGCCCACCTGCGGCAGCCTCTGCCCGGCTGGAGGTCGTAGAAGCCAGGGCTGCAGAGGCTGCAGTCTCTGCCAGTCACGTGGGGCAGGCAGGCACACTGGCCGGTGGCTGGGTCGCAGGGTGTCCGCTCACTGACTGAGCCCACCGGGCTGCAGCTGCAGGCTGCAGAGGGAGCAGGGCAGGGTGTCAGGGAATAATGTAGGGGGTCTGCAATAGAGGTCCCCAAGAGGCTGAGAAGCAGGGGGAGCCCCAGAGGTCATGCTTAACGAGCCCCTCAGGGAAAGGCCCCAAGCCTCAGCCATTTGCTATGTTGCTGGGGAAACGGTGGAGGTGGCACAGGCCTGGAATCTCAGCGCTCCAGGAGGCTGCGGCAGGAGGATCTCAAGTGTGAACTTAACCTGAGCAACTTAGTGGGAACCTGGCTGCAAACTCCCTGTTTCTAAGTTTGTAAGATGCGGAGGCTGAAAGGGGCGTTGAAGAGGGGCAAGGCCCTGCTCTGTGGAGAGAAGGAGCGGAGAGGGAGAAACTGGCCTACGGGCTCCCTGGCCACCTCTGTGCACCTCGGCCAGCGTAGAGCCCAGGGCCCGCTGGCTGGCTCTACCTGTGGTCTGGGAGGCTGATACTCACGCGCGCACTTGTCCACTGGCCGCGGGGCCAGGGCGCTGCCGTAGAAGCCTTCGCGACATCGCTCACAGCTCTGCCCGGCCGTGTTGTGCAGGCAGCGCAGGCAGCGGCCAGACAGGGGGTCGCAGTTGCCCAGGGCGTTCGGATCCACATTCCCACTGCACTGGCACCGCCGGCAGGGCTGGGGGGCTCCAGAGTGCCCCAGCGGGTCCCCAAAGAAGCCATCATCACAGCTCTCGCAGCGCCGCCCTGTGTGGAAGGGCAGGGGTGAGTAGTGTTGGCCTAGCAGGCCTTGCCCAGGCCTCCTGGGTGGGGGAGGGGGCAGAGATGGCCCCAGGGCCATCTGAAATCGAGGCCCCCATCCGCAGAGTGAGATAGGGAGGTCAGCCCCACCCAGGACCACAGGGATATAGCTCAAGGCCGGCCGTCCCTTCTTTTCTCTTTGTTTTGTCTTTTGAGATGGGTTCCTGCTATGGAGCCCAGGCCGGCCTCAAACAGTGATCCTCCAGCCTCAGCCCCTTGAGTGCTAAGGACCACAGGTGGGTGCCGCTGCCAGGCCCAGCTCCCACGGCCATCGTGCTTCTGCCACAGTCATCATCCCCATCGTCATGGCCACTACTGCCCTCCTCCTCCTGTGGTCACTTTGCTCATGACCTTAGCCTCTGCCACCATCATCTTGATCGTCTGATCATGACTGAACCATCAGCTTCTCTGTGATCACCATCCATCCCTGTTCTTCCTGTCACCTACTTTCTCGCCCCTTTACCTCTGTGCTCCCCTGGACACTTGGTGTCACTCTCCCATCATGCCCTGGGCTGCTCCGGGGTCAGCCACCTCTTCCTGCCTGGGGCCACCTTGAACCACAGAAGAGCCGGGATGCGAGGAGGCTTTGGCAAGGTGGTGACCATGAGGCCCACGAGGACGCCCAGGGCACATGACCCAGCATCACCCTCCTGGGCACTCACGCCCCCTCTGCATGTATGCACAGGAAGCAGCTGTTTGGGGGATACAGAGACTCAAACTATAGCCATGGAACCCAGGGTGGCCAGAGGACGGAGTTTGCACTGCTTTCCCTGTCATGAGCAAATGCTAATTTCAAAGCTTAAAACGTAGTGGTTGCTAGCTGGGTGCAGAAGCACAGGCCTTGAATCCCAGCCTTCTGGAGGCTGAGGCGCGGGGGCTGCACGTCTGGGAAATTTAGAGACTTAGCAAGAGCCTGTCTCAAGATAAAAAGCCCTAGGGCTAGCCAGGTGAGGTGGTGCACATCTATAATCCCAGCACATGGGAGGCAAGGCAGGAGGATTGCCCAGAGTTTGAGACCAGCCTGGGCTACAAAGTGAGTTCAAGGCCAGTCTGAACTGCACAGTGAAACTGTTTCAGAAAGACCAAAAAAAAAAAAAAAAAAAAAAAAAAAAAAAAAAAAAAAAAAAAAAAAAAAAAAAAAAAAAAAAAAAAGATGCTGGGGACCTACTGCTGGGGGAAGATCCTGGGTTGTTCAATACCCAGTGCTGTCTGAAAAGAGGGCTGCTGTTAGAAGGCCTCGAATCTGCAGCCCAGCCCAGTGACCCCCCAGTGACCCCCAATGTCATGCTGCAGCTCTGTCCCATCTGCGTCTATCTGAAGTCTCCATCTGCTCACAGTCAGGGGCCAGAGGATGGGGTTAGGGAGGATAGGGCGGATGTGGGGCGGCCACGATGGGGGCCCAGGTCTCCTTGCCCTTGGTCTCTGTGGCTGGAGGGGCCTGGGAACCTGCTTTTAGAAAGGTCCCCAGGAAGCAGGGCTTTGGAGCCGGCAGACTGGATGCCGTACCGGCTAGTTGGTGGAGACCACTAAGAAGCGCCCCCAGAAGGCCTGAAATTAACCAACTGGCTTCCATGTGAGTTTGTCCCAGGTCTAGGCATCCCATCTGGAGATGGGCAGACTCGCAGTAAGTGAACCTCTGTGAGAAGATCTGGGTCTCAGCCCCAGAGAATCTATGAGAGGATTTTGATCCTCTTGGAGCCCTAAAATCATATCACAGGGCTCATGGTTTTTTTTTTTTTTTTTTTTTTTTTGTGGGACTGGGGATCGAACTCACAACCTTGCACTTGCCAGGCAGGCACTTGTGCCATGGAGCTATCTCCCCGGCCCCAAGGGCTCATGTATTTAAGCCTTCGCTGTCCGCTTGTTTGGGAGACCTTGGACCGGCTCAGTCTACAATAACTAGGGGATAATACTGACACGCTAGCTAACGGCAGCCAGACACAGGAGGGCACGGCAGGAGCCCACTACCAGGAGGGCATGAAAGAGTGGCACTGAGAGGAGAAAGGACCGAGCTGTCACAGGACAGGGGCCGGGGTGGGGGTGGGGGCAGGGGCGGAAGTGACTGCATCCGTTAAGGGGGCAGAGGCTTGGCCTGGGGCCGGGGAGGGTGCTGGGGCCGGTGAATGTGGTGGAACACGCATCGAAATGGCAGTGAAAGCTGAGGATTTTATGTCGCATACTTTACCACAATGAAAAATTAATAACGTCATATAAAAAAGCCACTTAATTGCATGCTGTAAGTGGATGAATTATTGAGCATGTGAATATCCCAAAGGCTATTAAAAAAAAATCAGAAGTCATGGACAGCCCAGAGTTCTGCAGCAGGAATGGGGCAGTGCCGGGAATTTGGGGGACAGGGAGGGTCTCCCTCACGTGCTGTCTAATGATATTACAAAAAAAAAATTCTGCATTTGATACAGGGTTTCACTACGCCGCTTGGAATCACAGTGAGCCTCCTGTTTTAGGCTCCCCGGCCCTGGGATTACAGGCGCATGCCTGCCGCTGGGGCAGGGTGGGCCCAGCATGCGGTACTGGCCATCATCCTGGGCCCTTGCACTTGCCAGGCGGTGGCTCAGAGTGCTGAGCACTCTTGCTGCCTCTGTGGCCCTTGATGGCATTTTTTCAAAGCTGAAAGGCTTTTTTGGTGTTTTGAGGTAGGGTCTCAATGTGTACCCCAGGCTGACCTTGAGCTCCAGGGACCCTTTGCCTCAGGCAAGCACCCCTATGCCCAGCTTGAAAGCTGTGCATCTAGTCCCAGCTTTTCTACCTTTGCCCTGGGTCACAGTGTCCCAGGGAACCCTTCAGGGCTGCAGACCCCCGGGCTCCCTCTGAAGCCGGGACACCTGGCTCCATGGGGCCAGGGTGCAGCATGGCATTTTCAGAACTCATGGGGATGTGCCCCGGGCTATGACAGCACCCCTTAGCAGCCTGCGGCCTTGACTGGGGACTCAGGTGTCCTTGCAAGTCATCCCTGCCACCCCTGAGCTGAGGTTTCCCTCACCGGCCACCCCCCGAAGCTGGGGCCCAAGCCTGGGTAGGGTTGGCGGCACTCACCTCTCTGGCCTGGGGGGCAGTGTGTACACACCACCTCGCTGTCACTCCCTGGCACGGTGGTGCAGGCCGACTGGCCGGGACAGGGACAGGGCTTGCAGTCGCTGGCTTGGCCTGAGAAGGGGTTGCCATAGAAACCCGGCAAGCAGCGCTCACAGGACAGGCCCTCCGTGTGGTGGTCACAAAGGCAAGTCCCTGAGGGGCAAGAAAACACCCGCTGGCCAGAACCCTGGACAGGAGAGGGTGGGTATCCCGCAAAGAGGCCATGCAGTTCCCCCCAGGCACGCATGGGGCCAGGGACGCAAACACCCCAGGTCCACAGCCACCACGAGCGAGCCATCCGCAGCTCTCGCCTCGGTGTGCTCACCTAGCAAGTGGGAATCATGGTGGCACCGACCCCAGAGGGTTCTGTCCTGGCTCAGGCAGGCTGATGCTCGCAGTGCCCCCGCCGCCCCCACTGGACTCCCCGACACACATCGCCAGCGCCTCTGTGCTCACTGCTGGCTCATACTCCTGAGCTTCCTCCAGGACACCAGAGACCCTGCCAGCACCAGTTTTCTTTTTTTTCATGGCACCGGGGATCAACCCCAGAGGTCTTCTGCCTGATCTGCCTCCCCAGTTCTTTTTGGTTTTTGTTCAGAGACACGGTCTAAGTGACTGAGGGTGGCCTGGAAATCACAGTCCTCCTGCCTCAGCTTCCCGAGTGGCTAGGACAACCAGTGGGTGCTGCCACCCCCCTGCTCTCTGTGTCCTCTTACTCAAGGGACCTCAAAGCAGAGGGACTCGCCGCAGCAGGGACTGCACGAGAAGCACGGCTGCAGAGCGAGGCAACAGAGAGCACTGCACTGGGGAAGGGGGTGCCAGCAGCAGCACCCCGCACCCAGCCAGGGCCAAGACAGGCAGTGGGGCAGCCCCCGTAGCCTTCTGCTTCCGGGCTGAGCAGTAGCGGCTGCTCTGCCCCATCACAGGTGAGGATAGGTCCATGCTCTGCAGGAAGCCTCGGCAGAGCTCGGGGAGACACATTGGTCCCATCCGCGAGAGGACTCTGCTTCCTCAGTAGGGCCTGCCTGGGGCTCCGCATAGGAGAGGGAAGCCTCATCTGGGTTTGATTGGTGATGCCTGCCATGGGCATAGGAAGGGAGGACAGGCAAGTTCTTGGGTGCCCAGCACCACCAGCCCAGGGCTGTGGGTGGGGGTGCGGGCCCATGTCCAGCCCCTCCAGCACCTGCTGGCTGTGTGACCCGAGCAAGGTCTCCCGGTCTGCTCTGCTATGGGTAGGGACCAGCAGCCAGAAGTGAGCAGCTGCCCTGGGCGGGCAGGAGAGTGGGAGGTGGACGATGGCACTTACTGAACCTCAGGTCCCTCCCTGAGATAGGACAATAATGGTGCAGGCGTTCGCAGTGCGGTGCGGCACTCGAGCAGTGAGCTGTGACGTCATCTGCTGTTTCCCAGTGACCTCAGTGTGAGGACTTAGGCCACCTGCATTTCCCAGGTCAGACCCCGGGGCTCACTGGGTTAGGGACACTGAGTTTCAGGGTGGGCACGAGGATGGACAGCCGGGTGGCTGGCCGGAGCCTCGCCGATCCACACACACATTCCTCAGCACAGAGGTGATGTGCAGCTTCCAGGGACTGTTTTAATTAAGCTAGGAGATGCCCTGGCAGGGGACCGAGCATGGCTGACCAGGCTGACCCCATGTGGGCCCATGCCGTGCTCATCTCGCTGCAGCCTAGGTGGCCAGGGTGGGGTGCCAGGGACTCACCAGTATTGGGGTCACAGGTGCCATGCTGATTACAGGTGCAGGGGACACAGCTGGCATACGGACCCCCCCGCGGTGTCTCCCTCTTGTATCCAGGAGCACAGGATTCGCAGAACTGGCCCATGTAGCCCTGGGGACAGGAGCAAGTCTCTACCCAGGAGGCTGGCGGGGACAGTCCCCGCTGGGCCCGAGCCG
Source organism: Capromys pilorides (assembly GCA_004027915.1). Lineage (NCBI taxonomy): Eukaryota > Metazoa > Chordata > Mammalia > Rodentia > Capromyidae > Capromys > Capromys pilorides. The sequence goes on along the minus strand of PVKN010000003.1, from coordinate 128,525 downwards.
TCGTGAGTCGCACCTCACTCAGGAGTGCCTGACCTGCAGAGTGAGGACAGAGAGGAGCTGAGCACATGACCCCCAAGTGTCCCTGTCCCTTCCACAAGGTGACACGCCACATCTAGAAGCAGCTGTGGTCTTTAACAGTCAAATTTTCAGAACAAGAACTACAAGTGGGGCCGAGGTGGATGAGGTATGATGAAAAATGCAGCAAATGTTTAAAAATTTAAAACTCTGATACAGTAAAAGACACGCACCCACAAACCCCCTTAACATCTTTCCCCTTGTGAGTTGTAATAAAAACCATAGCGAATGTCACTGCCAGGCACCGTCCCACGGAAAGGTGGCTCAGAGCGCCACGCGGTGTCCTCCCCCGTCCACCTTCTCTGCTGGATCTGGCACCGTGAGACTTCAGGCCCCTCCCCAAAGTCAACATGATGACTCAGGACATCGAGGCAGCCCTTGCAGGGCAGCTGAAGACCCTCGGGGAAGGGGACCCAGGGCTGCTGCACATAGTGTCGAAGATGGTGGATCAGTGCCTTCTACTGGGAACCACTCCCAGGCAGGGGTAAAGCACCTGCGTGGCCCACGTGAGGCCCTGAGTTCCATCCCCACCACCAACAGAGATGGCTGAGAATCTCATGGGAAAATGTGCAGCATCCTGGGTTATTAGAGATACATCACCTTAGGTAATAAAGAAGCGTCTCCACACCCCAGGTTGGAAAATGTCTTAAAAATCAACTGCAGGTCTGGCCAGATAGCTGAGCAGACTCAAGTGCCTGCTTAGGCAGAGTACAGCAGCCGGGATTCGACCCCTGGCGTGCCCTGTTGGCCCCGCCCCCGGGGCACACTAAGCCAGCGATTGAGGCTAGGCATGGTAAAACACGCCTGTAATCCCAGCACTTGGCAGGCTGAAAACAGGAGGATCACTACAAGTCTGATCTATGTAGTGAGACCCTGTAGACTCTGCAGACCTTGTACCAAAAATGAACCAAAAAATTTACATATTGGTGTGGCAGCATACGACTGTGATCCCAGCATTCAGGAGGCTGAGGCAGGAGGATTCCCATGAGTTCAGGCCAGCCTGGGATACACAGTAAGTTCAAGGCTAGCCTGAATTACATGGTGTGATCCTGTCTCAGAAAAAAAGAAAAAAGAAAAGAAAAGGAGACCCATTATGGTGGAGGACTGGGGAGTGGGGAACTCACGGGGCCCGCCCTTAGCTGGGTGCTCCCTCTGGACACAGTTTAAAGTGTGTTCACTAAGTTTTTGTTTTTAGGTATTTAGTACAGTGTCTACAAGGTTTTACTACACAGATCAGGTGTGTAGTGATCCTTCCTGTTTTTCAGCCTCCTAAGCGCTGGGATTACAGGGCCCAGACTCAGTCACTGTCTCAGCTCGCCCTTGGGGTGAGGCTGGCGCAGCAGCAAGCTGGGCATGGAACCCCGGCTCCTGCGTCGGGCTAAGCAGGCGCTTTAATCCACTGAGCTATCAGGCCAGCCTCCTAAGGTTCTAAGAGATTAAAAAGATATTGACACTAATGAATGGAACAGCGCAATAATTTCAATGTTTCTTTTAATGGGAAGATTTTGATTGAAAAGAAGCTACTTGACATGGAAATGGCAGTGAAATTGCCTATTTGCAAGGAAAATGAACATTTTCTATTCAAGTGGACAACAATGTGCTCATTTTGAAAATAAATCTGACTTTAAATTTTTTTTGTTTAAATCTGGGGGGCGGGGGAACAGCCCTGCATGGCTGTGGGAATGCAGGAGGCAGGCGCTGCTTCCAGTACCCTGGGGCGAGGCGCCCATCAGACCAGCCTTTGCAAAACACATGTACACACACACACACACACACACACGCATGTGTACACATATGCGTGCACACACATGCACAGATCAACTATCAACTCCAGGCAAGATATTAAAATGAAGGCTCCCTAGGGGCCAGGGGGATAGCTCTGTGGCACACAAGTGCCTGCGTGGCAAGTGCAAGGTCATGAGTTTGAACCTTGGTCCCGCAAAAAAATAAATAAAATAAAATAAAATAAAGGCTCTGCTGGCAGATGGGGGGCAGACGCTGCCGCTCATCACCACGGAGCCGGGATGGCCTTTCCCAGGGGAACCTTGGCGGCTTCTACAGCATCTAAAATGTGCATCCTTGCCTGATGCTCCTCCCCCAGGGTCCTGGTCTGCAGGCAGGCAGGCAGGAGGCAGGCACCAGGCAGGTCTCCCTCCTATGGTCCTGTGCATCCCTCCCGTGGCCCCAGGCGTGGGGCCCGCCAAGCCCTCCTGCAGGCATCTGTGCCACGGAGGGCACAAAGTGGGCAGAGGGAATCAGCCCTTTCTATAAGACACCAAGGAGCGGCGGCCGAAGCACTGCTAACAGAAGAAAGAAGCCCCGACAGACTGCACTGTGGACCAAATCTCTCCATTACATGGGGTGGGGGGTCCTTTAGAGACAGGACCTTGCCGCGTAGTGCAGGCTGGCCTTGAGCTCTGTGCAGCCCCAGCTGTCCTTGAACTCACAGCGATTCTCCTGCCTCAGCTTCCTGAGTGCTGGGATTACAGGTGTGCGCCCGCACACCTGCCTCAAATGTCTGTACCAAAAGACAGAGCACTAAGGAGGGGCACACAGGAAAGCCGGGCCAGGGTGTCCGCCAGCATCTCTGGCACACCGGGCACAGGGGCACCTGGTACGGAGGAGAAGGCACCCTGTGCCGTGACCAGGGCCCAAGGGAATGACCAGAGGCGCTGGGAAGAGCAGAAGTGAGATTTCTGGGGCAGAGGAGGAAGTAGGGGAGGGGGCGTGGGGAGCTGACAAGGACGGGGGCAAATGTAGTGAGACCCCAGCTCCGAGGGAGGCCAAAGGGGCTCCGAGCACAGCTGTCAGCTAAGCCCCAGGCTCCCAGGGAGCGGAACTGCCCAGCAATCGCTGGCTTTGGATCGTGGTGACAGTAGGGACATGGGGCTAGAGATGCCTTGACTTGCGGTGAGTAGAAACTGTGTTTCTGTAAAGGGGAGAAACACCACTCTGTGGACACTTGAGACAGCCAGGCGTAGTGACAGGCACCCGTAATCCCAGCACTCTGGGAGGCTGAGGCAGCAGGGATTCGAGTTTAAACCCACTCTGGGCAACTCAGAACTGTTCTAAACAAAACAAAACAACACTTTTAAAAAGGTTTGGGGACGTAGCTCTGTGTAAAGGTGCCACCTCATAATGATCTGGCAACTCTTCTGAGTTAGTGACGACTTCGATAAGACAAACTTAAGGGATCTGAAGGACGAGGGTCAGCGCCATCCAGTGGGACGTGGGACGCCTGGCACTGCGGCCTCGCCACTAAGGAGCAGCTGTTCTGCCAAGCACCTTCCTCCTAGCTAAGCCACAGAACCAGACCACGGAGGCTAAAGAACGCTTGCCCAAGGACCGTGGTGAGCACAGCAGTGGGATGAGCCACACCCAGCACAGCACGCGTACACGCAGGGGTGACCAAAACATAGGACAACTGTCTAGATTTAGAAATCTGCTACCACAGAAGCCACTTGGCCGGGAGTCCCTCGCAAACCATTTCCCTTTGCTTTGAACGTGCACGTCCCCCCCCCCGTCCCTGCACCTCCCGCAGTAGCTCTGGGGTCTTCTTTTCTTTTTTTAAAATGTCTTTGGTCCAGGGTCTCACCACGCAGCTCATACTCATAGTGATCCCCGTTTTCAGCCTCCCCAGCACTGGGATTACAGGCCTGAGCCACCACGCCCCGACTCGGTCATGGCTTAGTGTGCCCCAGGGGGCGGGGCTGGCGCAGCATGTGGTGCCAGGGATCGAAGCCCCGTTCTTGCACTTGCCTGGGCAGGTGCTTCGTCTGCTGAGCTATCTTGCCAGCCCGAGTCTTCTTTCCTGAGGGTTTTTAGTTGCACTGTTGCGGCTGCCTCGATGTCCAAGTGGATTTGAAATGCTTCCCTGTCATGATTGATAGGTTCCAGCCAGAATACAAACTGCTGCGTTATCATGGCCCTGATCCAACATGGCTGAATCCCAAGAACAGCAGCTCGTCTTCCCAGGACCGCTTCCTCCTTCCTCCCCACCCAGTCCTGGATATCTTTCCCACACGTACAAGGAAGCCCGCAGTCAGCTCCTTGTATGTTGTCACTGAACCTGTCCCTCAAATTCTGTCCGTAACAAAAGTCTGTAAAATCTCAGCCTCCCTGTCTCGGGGAGTGGACCCCCGTCTCCCTGTGATTGGTCCTCTCCGTGTGCCCAGGGCTGACTAAAACGCCTACCTTTGTTTTACTTCTGCTTCTCTGCCACCCAAGTGACCCTAACGATGGTCACTTGGACTCTGAGGAGGAGCCAGAGGCCACATAGTGCCAGATACAATGAATAGGGTGGACAGGGCCACGGTGTCGTGTCCTTTTCATTATTGTTATCTTATGTATTCAATGGCGGGTCTACAGAGTCTCACTGCACAGATTGGACTCCTAGTAATCTTCCTGTTTGCAGCTTCCCAAGTGCTGGGGTCACCGGTGTGCGCCACCATACCCAGTCTCAGTCGCCATCTCAGCGTACCCAGGGGGCAGCGGGGCCAGCAGGGCCCTCTAGGGATCCCGCCCTGGTCCCTGCGTCTGCCTGAGTGAGCCCTGTGATCCGCCGAGCTCTCCGGCCGGCCGGCCAGCATGGCGGGTCTACAGGCTGCCCTCTACCAGGTGGTGCTGGGCAGCAGCGTCCACCTTAGTTTTGGTCACTCCTCGTAAAGCCTCTCGCAAAAGAGGATTTCCAGAGCCGCTTCCGAAAGAAGAACCATAGGGTTAGCGCGCTCCGGGGGAGGGCAGGCATCCTGCGGGGGACTGGTGACAACGTCGCCGTCTACCGCAATGAACTCTTGACATGTAAACATCCACCAGACCTTCGGGTCCACGGCAGACGCGGCCTCGTGGTGACCCAACCCTAGCCCCGGCTGCATTCCGGCACCAGCGGCTCACAGCGGCGCCGCGCCGCCTGCAGGGCGCACCCACAGCTTCCACGCGTGCCTCTCCTGAGCCCTGCTTACTCATCGCAGTGGGCTGCGGCCCTCCGCTCCTGTGTGCTAGTGCGGGCGCGCCTGAACCCCAGCCCTCGCGTGAGCAGCAGTGGGGACGGAATGCGGGAGGCGCCCGCCCTTTTTACTTTGTGGGCCAGAACCTCACTAAGACACCCACTCAGGACTTTAAGATCATCCAGGCTCAGTGTCCCAAGGGGTTGGAGTGACAGGTGACAGCCACCAACCCAACCTCATAGAGTTAAAAAAAAAATACCATTTCTCTTCCTCTTGTGTATTCCAATAATACAGGAAGTGACTTTTTAAAGTGCGTAATTAATGTAGCCAAGAACAGCCAGGGATTAACTCACTCCACCCTGGGCAAGGGCCCAGGTAAGAGGTGGTGGCAAAACTGGCTCATGTGACAACCTGGGCCCCTCTGGGAGAATTACACAACCGTGTCTGCTCCTGGGTGGCTCAGGTGCAATACCAAGAGTGACCAGCAGGGGAACCATGCTCGCTGGAAATCCGCAGCGCTGTGACAGGGTCCTTCCAAATGTGGGGACCACACCCTGGACACCAGGCTGCTCCGCTGGCCACACTCCTGCCCCAACCTGCTGGGCCAGTTGCCACTCTGTCTTCAGTCACCATGCCTGCTGCTTTTATGGATTTTTCAAGACCTAGCTGGGCACAGTGTGCATGCCTGTAATCTCAGCACTTGGGAGGTTGAGGCAGGAGGATCTCTGAGAGTTGGAGGCCAGCCTATGCTGCACAGTGAGCTCAAGGTCAGCCTGGACTACACAGTAAGACCCTGTCTCAGAAACATACCCACGCAGAACCCATTTTGCCAGAGCAGGGACAATTATAGCTGTCCTGTGGGGACTCAACACAGCCTTGTGGGCCACAGCCCAGCCCACTCTCCTAAGGGCCACACTGTTACCACTGACCGGAAGGGCCTGAGGCTTGGCTGCCGGTCCGGATGCACAGAGCAGTCAGGTTGGTGAGGACCCGCTGGAAGTGGAAGGCAGGCAGTGGGCGCTCAGTGTCCTCAGAGGTCTCCTGCAGCCTGCAGGAAGAGGGTGCATGTGGGAGGCAGGTGTGGGCAAGCTGGGGACCCACACACACCGCAGGGCACGTCCAGGCCCCACATGGGGGTCACTCACAGAAAGTGGAGCTGTGCCTGCCCCGGCTGCCCGGCCTCCTGGGGACCCGACTGGCTGGAGGGCCTCAGAGCCAGCACCAGGCCAGACCCCTCCAGCCTCAGCTGCACGGGTGGTGGGGAGCCCCTGGGGGGCACCCAGAAGGTCAGCGTGAGGGGCTGCCCGTAGCTGAGCCGCTGGTCTCCCAGGAATGGCTCTGAGGGGAGAGAAGGAAGGCGTTGAGGACCTTCGGGCCCTGCCTGGTCTCAGGCAGCTGTGTTCACATCTGCCGCAAGCAAACTCGGCGAGCAGAAGCCAGTGCGGCCGGTGGAGGCCCGAGCTCTCAGCTGGCTGCACACACAGCGGGCGTCCTGCCCATGCCCAGCCACGCCAGCGCACCCCAGCCTTGTTCTCGCTTTCCGGTATGGTGGACTGAGCCCAGCACTTTTACACTGAGCTCCACCCCCAGCCCTCTCCAAGTTTTATTTGAGGCAGGGTCTCGCTAAGTGAAGAATCGCCCAAGCTGGGATCCAACCTGGGGTCCTCCTGCCTCGGCCTCCCGGAGTGCTGCGGTGACAGGTGTGCACTGCCACTCCCAGCTGCACCTCTTCTCTTTATGGCTGGGTTCTTTTCCACTGTGTCATTAACAGTGATGCCCAGCGGCTGCGGACCTGGCCTCAGGTCACCTGCCCTCCCCTGGGCTGCCAGGTACCTGGGGCTGTGAGCTCCTCATCTTCTGGGCCCAGGAGGACCCCACCTGGGCTCCATCTTGCCGGGTGCTCTGTGCCCTCCATGCCTCTGGCACGCCAGGCCTCAGCTCCTAGACAGCAGGCACAAGTCAGAGCCTCTCCGATGTGAGGTGGAAAGTGAGGGACGCTGGGGCCCAGGTCTGCAGGGGGCTGTCAGATCTCGGGCCTGCCCTGGCCTGGGGAGGGGTTCTGCGCACAACCTAAGGCCCTGGCTTCCAGGCGGCTGAGGCAGGAGGGCCTTGGACAGCTGGTCCATCGGAGGCCGGGTCCTGCTTTCTGCACGGCATCCAGCAGAGGGCGCGCTGGCCCTGTGTCTGGGCATCCTGAGCCTGCCCTGGAGGCTCTGTCCCTGGGACCCCCTGCTCCTCCAGTGGGGACAGAGGGCAGGTGGGGTCCTCAAGGGGCCCGCACAAGGCTCTGATTTAATGTAGAGCCCCCAAAAGCACTGCCAATTTCCCACTCCAGAGAGGCAACAGTGCCCCTCCCAGTCTGGAACCTGCCCACAAAGCTACACAGTGAGCAAATTGGGAACCCCTGGCTCAGGGACAGGCGCATCCACCTGCTGGGGCCTCGGGGACCTGTGTGTGTGCCCAGCTCAGCCCAGGCCTAGCACACAGCAGGTGCCAACAGGTGCGGGCCAGGGGACTGGGCCTGAGTCCCTTGCAGCTAGGACACCCATGGGTCCAGAGCGTGCCCCATACCCAGCCTGCCAAGGCCGCCCTGGCACGAGCCCACCCACCCTCCTGCCTGTGGGGGCCCCAGCCCTGCTCCCAGTGCCCTCTCCCCAGCCAGGCACCGCTCACCCCGGCGGAAGTCGGAGACGATGTGGTGCACCTGGAATCCACCCGCTGCTGTGCACACCTTGGAGTGGCCATAGCAGAAGCAGCTGCTGCAGCCGGCCGGGTGGTGGGGCTGCAGGCTAAATGTCCCCGGGCGACATCTGTGAGGGACATGAAACAGGCCAGGGGCACCCCATGCACCACCCTGAAAGGCCAGGGCCAGGGCCAGGGGTCCCAGTAAGGCTAATGTGGGCCAGGGTCACTGGGGAAAATTGGAAGGATATTTAGGGCCGGTGAGATGGTTGAGCGGTCTAAAGCACCTGCTTAGGCAAGCTTAGGCAACCACAGGGACCGAGGTTCAATCCCTAGCCCCACAAGCTGTGCCAGCCCCACCCCCAGGGCAGGCTGAGCCAGCCATAATAAAAAACAAACAAAAAACAGGAGGATCACTATGAGTCGGAGCTGTGTAGTGAGACCCTATACTAAATATGTTAAAAAAAATAAATAGTTTAAAAATATAGAAGTATATTTAAATACTGCTTTTAAGTGTTTGGCCAGGCGTGGTGGCACATGCCTGTAATCGCAGCACTTGGGAGGCTGAGACAGGAGGATTATCGCAGGTTTGAGACCAGCCTGGGCTACCAAGGCCAGGTAGTCACCTGCTCTGTGAGTTCAAAGGCAGCCTGAATTGCATATTGAGACCCTGTCTCAAAAAAGACCCCCCCCCCAAAAAAAAAAATCGAAGCTGGGCTTGGCAGCGTGTGCCTGTAATCACGCCCCAGCACTCTGGGAAGCCAAGGCAGGAGGAGCCCAAGCCTGAGCCAGCCCAGGCAACTTAGCAGCTTACCGAGCCTTGTCCTTGTCTCTTGGGATCTTAACTTTCGGGAAACAACACTGCTCAGGTGTATTTTATTTTTTGTCTTTTTGAGACAGGGTCTCACTATGCAGTTCAGGCTGGCCTTGAGGTCATTTTGTAGCCCAGGCTGGTCTCGAACTCCCAACCATCCTCCTGCCTCAGCCTCCCAAGCGCTGGGATTACAGGCGTGCGCCACCGCGCCTGGCTCAGGTGTATTTTACAATGCGCTTCTTTTGCTTTGGGCTTGCCTGTCCAACGTTTTCTCATGAGAGTGGGGTTATTGGTTTGGGGAAGAAACGCAGAGGTGAAGTGTCTTTTGCATCACCCCACACGGAGATAGGAAACCCGCGAGACCACGGCAGGGAGTGTGACCCCTGCTCCCTGGGTAAAGGTGCGCCCCAGGCCGGCACTGACCACGCAGGCGCTCCCGAGGCAGCCGCGCTCCACCTCCTGCAGGGGGAGCTAACGAGCACCCAGGCGCGCACCCGCCCAACCTGCAGGAGGGTACGAGGGAGGAGGCATCCGCGGCTACGCAGACACCGGCTCCTCCAACCCAGCGTCCAGCTGTGGCGTCTGTCCCCTGTAGCGATCGTTCCTTAGACGTTCAAACGCTGCCTCTGTCTTCCTTCTTTCCCTCCACTTTGATTGTTTAAAATTCTGCGAGCGTGCAACGCCCCCCTTCCCCCGTCTGTTTATTTCCTGGGTCCTCTATGTAGGCCCGCGTGGAGCTGCTTTTGCTTAGCGTCTGCCTCCTAAAGCCCCCCTGCCGTCGCTTATCTTGTCGCGCACGCTGTTCCAGCGTCAGGGCTGCTGGGACCTTCTGCACGGCCCTCCTCCCGGTGCGAGCTCTGGTCGTCGGTTGCTCGGCGCCACCGGGGATGGAACCCGGGCCTGCCACCCGCGGGACAGGCACCGTGGTGGCGACCGGCTCTGGGGTTTGGTACCTTGCTTGCAGGCGCTACAACAGCTCCGGGCTCGCTGTCCTTTCCCGCCGGCCCGGGGCGGGCATGTCTGCAGACAGCCCCGGGGCAGGCGCGAGTTACAAACGCAGAGCTCCGGTTTACGTTCTCAAGGGTGCGTCTGCGCAGGCCCGGCGGGGGCTCTGCCACCTACGATCGCCCCACCCAGCGCTCTGGTTTCACAAGTGGGTAAACTGAGGCTTGGGAGAACAGACCCGCCATTCGGTGCCAGCCTCCACCCAGCGCTTGGGCCGTCTTGGGGAGAAAGCCCTGGAAGATGACGACCTGGCAACGCGGGGCTGGCTGTCTAAGGCGAGGCTGAGGCTGGGGCCCGCCAGGGGCACCCCGCAGGGGCTTCAGATGGGAGACCGAGGCCGGGAAGCGTGTGCCCAAGGAGGCGAGCCGTGGCCTCTGCCAGCGCTCAGCAGCCTCCTGAGCCCTTCAAAGAGGAAGTGTATGAGGCCTGGGCCTTGGACGTGCCTCTGTCTCCCTGGGTTTCGGATGCTCCATTTGTACCACGATGGAGTTGCACGGATGGCAGCGCCCCGGCCTCAGCTCAGTCAGTGAGCCTGCTTGGATTTTTTTTGACCAGGGAGAGGGGGGAAGGGCTATACTGGGAATCAAACTCAGGACCTTGAGCTTGCCAGGGGAGTCTGTGCTGCTGAGCTCTATTCCCGGCCCAGTGAGCCCTTCTTGAAGCAGGATATTGAGATGGACCCTGAGGTTACTACAGGGCTCACAGTAAAGGCTGCTGTGCTCCATTATTAATGTCTGCTGTGGATGGATAATGGGAGACTGTGATAGAAGTGGTCCATTAGTGATGTCTGCTGTGGGTGTGGAATGGGAAGGCTGTGGTGTGAGTACCACATATTTGCTACATATTTGTTAGATAAACTCTTCCTGTTCTTTTCAATTCCTACCCAGGATTGATTAATTGACTGACTGACTGACTTTCTTTCTTTCTTTCTTTCTTTCTTTCTTTCTTTCTTTCTTTCTTTTGAGAGGGTATCACTACATAGTCTACAGTCCAGGCTGGCTTTGAACTTGTGGTGATCCTCCTGTCTCAGCCTCCCAAGTGCTAGAATTACAGGCATGCGCACCACGCCTGGCTTTCTCAGGCTTCAGAGCTTGAAAAACAGACGCATTTCCTCAGTTTAGGAAGTGGTGCTGGGTCAAAATATAAACCATGGGCCTGGCATGGTGGCACAGGATTGTAACCCCAGCACTTGGGAGGTTGAGGCAGGAAGATCGGTGCAAGTTTGAGACCAGCGTGGGTTATAAAAAGTGAGCTCAAGGCCATCCTGAACTGCACAGCGAGACCCTGTCTCAAAAAGACAAAAAAATAAAAATAAAAAAATAAAAAAGCCATGCCCGGCAGCCTCTTGGAGCCTTCGTGGGTGGCAGATCCAAGGTGCTCCTAGAAGGGTGTGGGGGTGACAGGGTTGCCCTGACTACGAGGACCATTCCCTGCCCATCCCCACTTCATAGCCTCATGGCCGATGGGCTCACCCACCTGTCACACAGGCTGCCTTCCACATTCTCCTTGCAGGGGCAGTGCCCACTGCGGGGGTCACAGGTGCCCAGGCTGCCAGAGGTACTGCAGGTGCAGGGTCTGCCAAAGAGCCAGGATGGGGGCAGGTGTCCAATGAGCACCTCCAGGAAGTGTCCCTGACCCCTTGGCATCTTCACCAGCATCCACACCCTCAGCCGTCACTTCCTGCCCATCTACTCTGGGTGTCCTTCAGCAGCCACCCATTTGCTCACCCTTCCTTCCTTCCTTCCTTCCTTCCTTCCTTCCTTCCACCCATCACCCTCCCTCCACTTATCTACTTGGGCATCCAACCATCCATCCTCCTGTCCATCCATCCACCTATCCACCCATCCACACCTCCATCCCCATCCATCCATCCATCCATCCATCCATCTATCCATCCATCCATCCATCCATCCATACCTCCACCCCATCCTCCCTCCCTCCCTCCATCCATCTCTTGCCCTCCATCCGTCCATCCTTTCATCCCCAACCGTTTGCCAAGCCTTAGCCCCAGCCCTCACTGGTCCCACTGTCCAGTGAGGACAGACAAATGCAGATGCTGTACTGTGACCTGTGTGGTGGGAGGCGACAGACAAGAGGTGTGGTGACACCCCAGAGGGGCATCTGGGCCACTGTGGGGGCGGGGCAAGGTGTGGGGGGAGGCTTCCTAAGAGAGGGCTCCTCAGCTGAGAACCAGAGAATGAGTATGAATTTTGCCAGACTGGAGCTGGGGGTGGGGGTGGGGAGGAGGCCCCGGGGAGAGAAACAGCACGTGCAGAGGCCTGGAGGCCAGGACTGGGGAGCCAGTGGGGTCCTCTCTCAGGGGCAGCTTTGTAGCCAGAGCCACCTAGCATTTTGCCAGGAATCGAGGCCTCCTCTCCAGGCCCAGCCCCTGCTTTTCAAATGAGGCTGCCATTGTCACAAACTGAAGCCAAGTCCGCTCCCCAGCGGGCTCCTGCTCCCTCCATGCCGGGGGTGGCCCTCTACCCCAGGAGGAGGCCTCTGCCTCCCTGGGCCGGGGTACCATTCCTCCTGCAGAAGAACCCCCCAGATGGGCGGGAGGAGGGGCACGGCAGCGTCTGTCGCTCCCATGAGCCCCGTGTCCCTCACCTGCAGCCGCCCTCGCTGAGCGAATGGAACCCGGGCAGGCAGCGGTCGCACTTCCAGCCGGTCACCGAGGGCTTGCAAGGGCAGGCGCCTGAGGCGTCACACTGGAGGCCCAAGGAGCCTGGGGAGGGAGGCACAGGGCAGCCGTGGCGGTGGGGACTGGCTGAGGGTGGGGGCCAGGCAGGGCCACTCACCTGCAGGGTAGCAGTCACAGGGCCGGCACGGCGCCCGCAGGTCCCAGCGGTAGAAGTTGTCCTCGCAGCGCTCGCAGTGCGGGCCAGCCGTGTGGTCCCGGCAGCCGTGGCAGCGCCCTCCGTGGCCTGTGCTGCGGAAGAGCTCGTGGTCGAAGGTGCAGTTCTCGGAGCGGCCGCTGCAGTTGCAGGCTGCGGACAGGAGGGGCGGAGGGCAGGCGTGTGGGCCACCGCGCCCCGCAGGAGGGGCCTCGGCGCCAGGGTCCCCGAGCTGAATAAGGAGCCGGCTCAGGGCAAGTGCGTGCGTGCATGCGTGCCCAGGTGGAGTCCAGCTCAGCTTCATCCGGGACAAGGACACTGAGTGGCCTTCCAGAAAATGAGTGAGGAAGACCTTAGGGGCCAGGTGCGTGCGGATGATAATCCCACCCAGACCACCAGGTGGGCGTGGACGAAGCCATCACTACACTGGGAGTGGAGGCCAAGCAGAAAGGCGTCAGCCCAGAGAAGGGAGACCCGGGGAGCAGAGGGTGTCAGGCAGGAGGTGAGCTTGGCGGGGGCGTGGGGTGTGGTGGAGCGCGGGCCGTGCGCAGGGCGGGGCTCAGGAGACACCGCACGGCGGCTCCCGGATCAGGCCCTGGGCGGCCAGGCTGCCGTGTGCGATGTGTCCGCCGCCAGGGGGCGCCACAGCCATAACATTCCCTTTGCCCTGAGATGCCTGGACCACGACTGTCCTCCGGTCCCTGAAGCGCCCAGAAACGGCTCATTTTTATTATTTATTTTGCATCGCTCTAGGATGTCATCACTCTTTCAAAACAAGGCATCTTTCCCTTAATCTCATCTTATTTTTACTAGTGGTACTTCCATTTACGTGATATAGTTCTTCTCAAAAATTAGATGAAAAAAATTTTGAGGTCAGAGGTTGCTGAACAGCTGGGGCTGGCCTTGAGCTCACTATGGAGCCCACGCCAGCCTTGGGCTCGTGGTGGGGATCTTCCTGCCTCAGCCTCCCAAGCGCTGGGGCCACCGGGCCCAACTGGTTTGTGATGGTTGAAAATCAAACGAACAAGGGCTGGGAGCTGCCATGTCTTTTTTTGTTTTTGAGACAGGGCCTCACCAGGCAGCTCAGGCTGGCCTTGAACTCACTATGGAATCCAGGCTGGCTTTTGTTAGCAAGAGAAGGGGTAAGTGAGGGAGGGAGGGATGGGGTTGAAACTGCACTTTGGAAAATTCTGGGCCAGGGAGATAGCTCAGCGGCATAAGCGCTTGCCGGGCAAGGGCAAGGTCCCAAGTTTGATCTCTGGTGCCTTCAAGATAGAGAGAGACAGAGAGAGACAGACAGACAGAGAGAGAGACAGAGACAGACAGAGACTGGGTAGGGAGAGCCGTGAAAGGAAACTGAGGCAGCAGAAGAGAGGCGACATCTCTGGGACCAGGACCTGCTGCCTAGAAAGGCACCATCAGGTGGACTTCAGTGGCATCCAAGGGGCAGGATCAGGCTCAGGCGCCACTGGGGTTGGGGTCAGGTGAGGGCTTCGGGCAGGAAGCCCCAGCTTCCAAGATGGTGCCCGAGGGGCATGGACCGGCGCGTGGCTAGCACATGGCAGGAGGGGCACAGCCGGGTCTTTGTGTCCCTGCCATGGATACAGCTGTGGGCTCAGGGCATGTGAGCTGGCACCGGGAGGACACAGGCAGAGGCAGTGGTGGGGCAGGTGGCAGCAGACAGCACCTGTACCTCGGGGTAAGTTGTCCCCGCCCTGCCCCTGTGCCTGCCACCAGTGGCCAGGACCAGGCAGACGGTGCTGCCGAGAGGTGCAGCTACGGGCCAGCCACACAGGGATGCTGCCCCGCCGGCCAGGAACCTGTGCCCGGTGGTGCCTGGTGGTGCCCGGTGACAGTGAGCTGCAGGCAGACCAGGTGACCAAGCCTGGACCCCAGGCAGGGTGGGCAGAGTGGCCGGGGGTGGGTTGCAGGGCAGCCCTCCGCAGCAGTGCGGGTCCCCACCGCCACCCCTGGACACTCACGCAGACACTCGTTGGCGGCCTGGGCCGTGCCGCGGGCCCATGGGCGGTCCTGGAAGGAGGGCAGGCAGCGCTCGCAGTCAGTGCCCGTGGTGTTGTGCTGGCACCGGCAGACCAGCCGGCCCGCCCCGTCGGGGCCACACTCGCTGGCGTGCCCATTACACTTGCACCTGGGGGGTGGGGGAGGGGTGAGTCTCCTGGTGCTGCCGCAGGAGCCCCAGTGCTGCCACCAGCCACAGCCTCCATTAAACACCAACTGTCAGGTGCCCCCAGAGTCCTGCACCGGCATCCTAAGCTCTGTGCACCCCGCCCCACCTCACCCCCAGCCTCGGCCCAGGAGGAGCCACCTCAGACTTAGGGGTCAGGATGGCAGGGCATCACAGGGTAGGCACCGGGTGGGGAGCCCGGGCAGGCCCCCTGCACTGTGTCTGAGAAGGCAGGAAAGACCCCAGGCCCATGTCCTAGGGCACGCACGCGTCACGAGCCCGGTGAGTAAGGCAGGAATGACGGTGCCACAGGGACATGACGAATCCCGCACAGCCGCTGTCCCTGTGCAAAGCAGCTGGGCCCGGCCCAAGCACGGACCCGGGTGGCCCCAGACCAGGCACCCTCCCTGGGGCCTCACCTTGGAAGGGGCAAGGGCCATTACAGTCCCCGCGTCACAGATGAACAAATCGAGGCTCAGGCCTTAAAAGGGACAGACGGCAAGTGGCAGAGCTCAAGCCAAAGGGGTCGTGTCTGACTCCTGCACACCCGGAGCTCAGGGTCAGCACTGCTGCCCCTGCCAGGTCCCCAGAGCGACTTCTGGGGACACAGGGCGTGGGCCAGCACTGAGCTCGGCCTGCCCAAGGCCCGGGGTGGGCAGGTAAAGTTCCCACAAGTCCAGCAGGGGCGAGGTGGGCAGCAGGTGGCCTCCGGAGACAGCGATCAGGAAAGTGACCAGGCAGGGCCCTGTCCCCAGAGGATGTCACGGACACCTCTCCCTGTGGAGCCCCAAGTGCAGGAGGCGCCTGGTCGCCCACAGGCCGTGGGGCCACCTGTTCCTTCCTGCGTGAGGGGACAGCGTGCAGCACGGCCAGCTGCCGGTCTGAGGGTGGTCTGGCTGCACAGCTGGGCCCCAGATGCTCCCCGGCACGAGGCCCTGAGAGTGGGCCTGGGGCTCACTGCGTCCACCACCCCGGGAGGTCTAAGCTGACCCATGGGTGGTGAGCAGAGGGTCCTCACTGTCCCCTGGGGCCACCCCCTCCCAAGACCCAGCCTTCCCTGGAGCTCCAAGACACTTCAAGATGCAGATGCTGGGTCATGTCCCTTCCCACTCTCAATGCCACCCACGTGTCTGGGAACCATGGACACTCAGCGCTGGTCACTGTCCTCACTCGCCACTTCCACAGCCCGTCCAGTGACACACGGAGCTGCGTTTCCTCCCCAGCGGCTCTTGGGTCCTTGCTCCCTGCTGACCATGACCAGCTGGGACAAGCTGCCTGGCTCCAGCCAGACTAGGCCACCTCTCTCCCCTCTGCTTGCTGGGGTGTTCCAAGAACTGCCCCCCCTTATCCCCCAGGCCAACCCGGGTGACAGCCTCCCCCCGCCAGGGGATGGGAGCGCAGGCCTTCGGCCCGACCCTCTCCTGGCCCAGCCTCCGCCTCCTCCGGGACAGCGCTTCTCGCCCACGCGCCTGGGCTCGGTGTGTGGCCACTCGCTCTCTAGGTGAACCTGGGGCACGCGGACATGCTCCTGGGGACCACGGGCCCTGTGTCTGCCACAGCAGGAGTCCAGCCAGGAACACACGTCCCCAGAGTCCTTCAGAGATAGGTACATGTGAAAGACAGGGCCCGCCTCCCTCCAGGCTGCGGCTGCTCCAGAGGGTGCTGGGAGGTGGTGACAGGGGCACAAGCACGTGCTGGGCCACAGAGCAGCCACAGGCTGCTGCCGCAAGATGCTGGGAGGACCTGGGGCTGGGGCCGGGGGGCTGTGCAGCGACACGGGCCGCACGAGGAGCAGGGAGGGGACCCCAGGTCCAGCAGCAGCAAGAGCGAAGTGCAGGCTCTCAGGGCCAAAGCAGCCAGCTGGGAGAGAGCGGCGAGCAGGCGTGGCCTCCGTGCTGGGCCCAGGCCGGGTCTGTCCTGCCTGGCCGGGGCCACCCGAGGCGCTGCACCACCGGCCCAGTGGCCGACACAGCCCCTGCTCTGCTCTGGCACTGGGGCCACCCCCACCTACCTGCCGCCCACAGAGAAGTCGGATACGGCGTAGTAATAGGACCGCAGCACCCGGGGGTCCCTGAAGATATCATCCCCGAACGTGTTGAGCCGGTCCAGGGAGATGAGGAGCTCGGTGCTGGTGACCCAGTCCTGGGGTGAGGCAGGGGCCCGTCAGAGGCCGGACCCCAGGGACAGGGAAGGAAGTAGGAGGGTGGGGCCCCGCTCCAGCAGGTGCCTCCGTGGGTGCTGCGGCCTCTGTCTCCCCACTGGAGGAAAAGGACAAGGACACTGCCACCCCCATGAGGCTGCCAGAGCAGGGGCCCAGGTGGCAGCTGGGTGGGTGCAGGTGCCCGTGCATGAAGCACCGAGCAGCTAGGGGCGGGGGGGGGGGTTGGCCCACCTAGGGTACAGGGCTCCCTACCTTTTCCAGGCCACTCTGTGCCCACTGAGAGGACAGGTGACAGCCGGTGGGCCCAGAGACACCCCTTGCCTACTCCCCAGGCCTGGCAGGGACAGGGCAGGATTCTCACCTCGTCACCTGCTGAGGGACCCCATGGCCTTGGGTGACATCTCTCCCACCTGTGACCCCACGTAAGTGAGACTTAGGTCCCCCTATCCCCGGCCCTGGGCCCTGCCTGGCATATAGCTGGCACCCGGCAAATACCCGCTGCCAGCTGAATGAGCAACTTCCCGTGGCAGCGCGTGGCGAGGAAGTGGGGGCCCACGTGAAGGCTGACATTTTCATGTGCCTGCTGTTATAATCAGGCACGGCTCTGGCGGAATATTAATCAGCATTTTAATTCAGCCCAGGGGCGATGGCTTAGCAATCAGGACATCAGGACCGAAAACGAGCTCCTGGCAAAGTCGCTCTTCCTGCCTCAGCATGACTCAGGCCGGGCACCTGCCGCTCCCAGGGAGCCCAGCCTGGCCGGACAGGGGCTCGGCCGCTGTCGAGGCGTCTTTCAAAGCTGCATGTGGCCCTGGTACCGCAAGCGGCGGACACCTGGAATGGTCCAGCTCCGGGACCTCGCTTGCGCTGGCCAAGTGCTCACCGCTGAGCTGCAGCCTGGCCCAGGAGGCCGCGCTTCTGGTGAGGGATCTGGGCTGCAGGGGCTGCAGGGGCTGCAGGGGCTGCAGTGCCTGGAGTGGCAGAGGGAGGGCTCAAGCCTCCAGGCGTCCCGGCCACTGTGCCATGGCTTAAGGAGCCCACGCTTCCGGCCACTCGAGGAGCGGGTGTCTTATCACCGCTGTCTCAGCAGAGGAAGCTGAGGTTGGCAGCATGGCGTTCCGGGGCCACACGCACTGCCGGCCGCAGGCTGGGGTCAGACAGAGTGCAGGGCCAAGCGCTCAGCACAGAGAGGCCTGGGGCCGACGGGGCGCCTGAGAGGGCAAAGGCCTGGCCCTGCCTCCTGCCCATCAGGGAGCCTCTGCTGGGCTCCTGCGTCTGCCCTTCAACCTGGGACCAAGACCACAGCGGTGGCAGGGCAGGCTGACGGCCTCTGTGGTACCACACGGCAGGGAGCTGGGGAGGGGGTACCTGGCCCTCAGCCTGGATGTCGGGGGCCCTCGATGCCGTGAGGGTTGAGGTGCTCCTCCACCCAGACAAGTCTGTTGCAGGTGTTTCGCTCTTTCTTGCTGTGCAGCACAGGCTGGCTTTGAACTCACAACCAAGCCTAGGCTGGGCTTGAGCTGTCAGTGATCTTCCTGCCTCAGCCTCCTGAGTGCTGGAAGGACAGGTGTGTGCCCCCGTGCCCAGCAACGTTTGCAGTCTGTAACAGCTCCGGCTCACTGTGAGCAGGACCTGGGGTTGCCTTTGGTCACATCTGAGGATCCAGAGCGAGGTGTTGCGGGGGAGGCGGCAGGGCTGGGGTGGAGGGGATCACCTGGCTCAAGCGCAGAGCCCCGGGTTCCAGCTCCAGCACCACAAAGCTGATTTTAACACAGGAGGCGGCAGGGGCAGACAGAGTTGGTCCTGTGGTCCGGGGAGCCATTCGGCTCTGGTGCAGCAACTGCAATGACCTCACCTGCCTCTGTCCACCTCCACAGGGACACAGAACCTGCACCCCGCGGCCACATGGACACGCCCTCGGTACCTCCCACCTCCAGGTCTCGGTCCTCTGCAGGGGTCTCCTACATGTCTGTCCAGGGGAAAGATGTGAGGACAGGCAACGGTCCCTCCTGGAAGCAGCAGGGTGGACAGCTCTGAAAAGGTCACTTCTCCACTGGGGACAACGGCCAGGACATAGGGGGCAGTGAGTCAGAATGTCTGTTGCCACCGGCCCTCAGTGGCGCTGCCCCAAGGTGACAGGAACAGGGACGGGGTGGAGGGGACCTAGTCCTTTCTGTGAGGCTTCTTCTCACCTCAAGTGACATTTTCTAATACCCTGGGGAAAGAATTGACCCTAAACAAAACCACATGGGTGGCCTGGGGACACTCTCATGGGACAGTGGCTTGTGTGCCGAAGGACTCTCCTCCCTGGAGAGCTCTGGTCCGTGGCCTGGAACTGGCCTCGAGGGCCTCACCTGACACCAGGTCTGCCTTATGCCACACTGTGTGACGCCCAGAGGGACCAGTGACCATGGCCAGCCGTGCAGGGGCCAGCCATGCCTACGTGACATGAGGGCTCGGTAGGCACTGCGGGAGGGGCCAGCAGGACCCTCCAGAAGGACAGCAGGAGCCCTGCGCTGGTCCCCAGGAGCTGCCCCGGGCACCTCCTCCTCCTGCTGACCTCAGGCTGTGTCTTCCTATCGTAGTAAAATGTCACCACAATGACACGGAGCTTGTGGCTTCCTGCAGCATATCCTGGAATCTGACAGTGGCCGTGGGGACCTTCCACTGGGCCAGCTCAGGGTCCAGTGTCACGTGTGTGGCCTAGGCAGGACATGGCTTCCTTCCGTGCCTCAGTGCTCCCCGGAGACGAGAGCCCCTCCTCACCCACCCCAGGGAGACAGGAGGAGCTTTGCTGGAGGCAACGGCCGTCCCTGCCCGGTGGACACATCTGGGTCCCACAGGGCCTCGGGCCTGAGCGCCCCGAGAGGGTGGGGCTGGAGGAACACGAGGCCATGAGCGCTCCTGCTCCAGGGGGGCAGCCGCTGGCCCCCGCTGCCACTGACATCCAAATTCCTCAGATTTAGCAAAACAAGCGGGGTGTGGTGGCCCCTGCCCTCTCACCTCTCAGCACTGGGGAGGCTGAGGCAGGAGGATCGCAGGTCAGAAGCTGGAAACCAGCCTGGGCAACTTAGTGACTCGTGGAGACCTCTCAAAATAAAAAATAAAAAGGGCTGGGATGCAGCTCAGCGCACAGGGCCTGCGCTCCATTACCAGTGCTAGAAAAAAAATAATAATGATACTAATAAGCGCCCATTCGGGGAGCTTTGCAGTCACGTGAGGTCGGCGGTGAGAGCCCTCAGCACTGGGCAGGGCAGCCAGGGCCACGGCACCCACGGTGCTCCGCTGGCCTGCACCTCCTGCAGCACGGAACCCCAGACCTCTCCCCCAGGGCGCGGGGCAGGGCCTGTCACTGGCTCACATGGGGGAGGCAGCACAGGCATGGTGGAGAGCTCCGGGAAGGCCAGGGGCAGGGCCCCGAGCACCAGGCCATCTTTCCCCCTGCAGATGTCTCTGTCCCCCCCCGGGCCTCAGTTTCCCTGTCTGTACAAGGACCAGGAACAGTTGGGGTTGTCACGGACGGGCTCTGGACCACAGGGGGGCCATGGGACGCTGGGCGGGTACTTCCTGTGCGTGAGCAGACCTCTCCCACCTCTCTCCTTCACCTGTCTCTTCCCCACCCCGTCCTGGGTGCCCTCCCTCGGAGCTACACCCCGGAGGTTCTGGGGGTGTGCAGTGGAGACAGGGTCTCACGCTGCAGTTCAGGCTGGCCTTGACCTCAAGGACATACTCCTGCCTTGGCCTCCGTAGCATCTATTTCTTTATCAGGCACCTCGGGCACGCGATGTGGAGCCCTGCGGTCCCCTGGGCCCCTCACCCTACAGCCCAGTGTCCACCTCAGCGCCGCGGCCCGCTGTTCTCTACCTGCAGCCCCGGGCTCTCCTCGAAGTTGTAGGCGCTGGGCCGGCCCTCCAGGGTGGAGAAGGCCACGTTGCCCCCGCTCAGCGGGGAGATGTCGCTGAACTCGGAGGTGCAGAAGGCCACCCGCTCCTCATCCCCTGGGCGCAGGTAGTGGCCCTCGGGCCGGCCGTAGGTCTTCCGGCAGGAGGCGCTGTAGTACTGGTAGGGCTCCCAGGGGCCCCCAGCGCGGCTGCGCTTGTAGATGGCAAAGCTCTCGGGGCGGCTGGTGTGGAACTTCAGCCTCACGTAGCTGATCTCGTAGGCCTTCCCTGCAGCCGGGAATATGTGCCCATTTCAGAGATGGGAAGGGAGAGTCAGCACCATGGGCGGCCCACAGAGGGAGCCTCGCTTGCCAGTCTGTTCGTTGGCTCTTCAGGCAGGGTCTCGCTGTGTAGTTCAGGCTGGCCTTGAACTCCCTCTGTAGCCCAGGCTGGCCTCAAACTTGCAACGATCCTCCTGCCTCGGCCTCTCAGTGCTGGGATCGCAGGTGTGCGCCACCACCACACCTGGCTACAACTGACTTTTTTCTTTCAGAGGACACTAGTGAGAACCAGGAAAGGTGGTCCCGGGAGGGAAGGCAACCGCTGGCCCACGTCTGACCTCAGAGGGCACCCAGACTACGTGGAGAATTCTTACAGCTTGATAATAAAAAGAGAAACAGGCCAGCTTTTGGAGTGTTGACACACAGCTCCCTGAGACAGAGGCTGGCTGGCGCGTGTTGGAAGGCGCGCTCCACATCATCCCCCGGGCATGCGCGGGTGAGCACGGCGAGACCCTCGCGGGCCTCCTGAGGTCCTCAGGGAAACTGTAATCCCCCTCGCTGCGAGTGTCGACGGGAAATGCGAGCGTGCAGTCTCGCAGGCACCCCCCCCCCCCCCCATGCTCAGCAGCACTGTGTAGAGCTCATCCTAGCTAGGCCTTGGGAGTGGCTGCCAGGCCCATCAAGGGGCTTAGATAAGGACAGTGGAGTACTACTCTGCCGTAAAGAAGGATACACTTGGGGCACTTGTCAGGAAACGACTGCACCTCGAGGCCTTAATGTTCAGTGAGGTATGTTAGATTCAAAGCTTAAACAGCACACGGCTTCCCTTATGGGACAAACCACAAGTAAATAAAGAGCAAAATAATGGGTGACAGAAAGAAGGGATGGAGATACGGAGGGGGAGGGGAGGCGTGCAGGAGGAGGGGGAGTGTGCTCCACGTGCACAGCTCCCGTGGGTCACGTGGTCTTCACGTACCACAAATGCGGCCTGATAAAAACATGACAACGGTCACATAGCGGGGCACAGTGGCACATGACGACCATGCTGGCACTTGGGGAAACGGAAGCAAAAGGATTCCAAGCTGAGAATTTCAACCACACAAGTCTCCCCGGCACCCCTCCCACACCCAAGAGTTACACGCAGCCCCAGCCGCACGATCCCGAAACCCTGCTCTTCAATACACGGCCCAGAGAGCCCAAACCTCTGTCCCCACAAAAGAGCGTCTGCAGCAGAGGAGCCATGGATGAACCACGGATGAACCACAGACGAGCCACGGACGAGCCACGGGCGAGCCACGGAAGTGGTGGGCACAGGGAAATAGGTGGATGGAGATCACGCCCGGCCCCTCCCTGTGGGCACCTCAACTTCACAGCAGGCAAATCCACATGTGGGAAGAGGTGATGGTGTGGAAGGGGTACAGAGCTTCTTTTGGGGGGTGACAAGGCCCTACTATGATCGTGGGGATGGCCCCCCAACTCTGTGAATGCAGGAAAAACCATAGACTGCACTTCTTGACTTTTTCTTGCAGGCTGGGGCTTGAACCCAGGGCCTCACACTGAGCTGGGCCCCAGCCCTGGACTGCAGAGCTGAGATGGGTACAGTGAACGAACGTGAAGGGTGCCAGTCGTGTGTTTCAGTACCGTTACCATCGAGTCCCGGAGAGGCACGTGTGGCCCATCTACAATCGCAACGCGTGGGAGGCTGAGGCAGGAGGAAGTTTGAAGCCAGCCAGGGCTACATGGAGAGCTACACAGTGAGACCCTGGCCCCCCAAATCCAGATCAAAA
Source organism: Capromys pilorides (assembly GCA_004027915.1). Taxonomy (NCBI): domain Eukaryota; kingdom Metazoa; phylum Chordata; class Mammalia; order Rodentia; family Capromyidae; genus Capromys; species Capromys pilorides. The sequence goes on along the minus strand of PVKN010000003.1, from coordinate 105,874 downwards.
CCAAGACACACAAAACCCAAATAATAACAAGATGTGGTGAAAAAGCTGGGGAGAAATGCCCTGCACACCGCCATGGAAACGTACAGTGGAAACAGTGTGAGTTCCTCAGAACACTAAAACCAGAACTGCCAAGTGATCCAGCACCCTCCGAAATTGAAGGTGGGGCCTGGGAGGGACATTTGTACACTCACGGTCACTATGGCATGGTTTGCAATGGCCCCGAGGTAGAAGGAACCCACACATCCACCAGTGGGAGAAAAGATGCCCAGCAGGTGGTCGGCCTGCAGTGGAATGTTACTCAGCCTGGAAGAGGAAGGCAACCTAAAATGTAAACTGTTACAGTAAGTGCAAGAAACCAGTCACCAAAGGACAAATACTGCAGGATTCCACTTGCCAGAGGCCCCTGGGTAACCGGAGTTGCAGTCAGGAAGCGGCACAGAGCTGCCATGAGGGAGGACAGAGCCAGCATCTAACGGGGCCAGTTCCTGTCTCACCCCACAGCGTGCAGGGTTGGATGGCGGTCTCAGTTGCACAACCTCACCCTGCGTAATGCCACCAAACGGGACACTTACAAGTGGTGGGACAGTAAATGGTAGCACATTTCACCACACAAAGGAAACACGCAGGGAAAGAAAGCCACTGGCCCCCTGGGAAGGCGGCTGGGGTTGCAGACAGGCAGGACCAAGAACGCCCTGGGCTTGGCAAGAGAGCCCGGCCCAGGGACGCCAGGGGGCAGGGGCCCCTGCGCGTGCCGACTGCAGCGGGGCTCGCGCCCAGCCAGGGAGTCCCGGGACCTTACAGACCCTAATCCTACAGTGATGGCAACCCCAGTACAGTCCGTGAGGAGCTTGTAATATGTGGGGAAGGCTGAGGGCAAGGTGCTGAACCAAAAACAAAACAAAAAGGACACCGGGAAGCGTGCGTGGTGGAGCTGCCTGCCTTAGGGTTACGATCTGCCCCAGGGTGGGCAAGGCGCGCAGGGTGGCCCGGAGTGCTGGTCCTAACTCCTCAGGAGGCTGAGGCAGGAGGGTTGCGGGCACTGGCCCAGAACACAGAATGGAAAGAGCTGGGGACGGCGCTCCGAGGCAGGGCCCTGGCTGGCGTGCGTGCGTCCTGCGTTCAACTCCCACCCAGCACACAAATAAATTGAGATTTTAAAATACAGGAGACCGAAAGAAAAGACACCCGATGGCTAAAAGTATTTGTCCTTGGGATTTGGAGTGATTGTTTTCTTTCCCTTTTTTTCCTATATTTTCCCCAAGTTTCTCTCATAAAGCTTGTTCTAATTTAAAAACTGGAGAAAACACATTTTTACACAATTTTTTAAAAAGCAACCGCCCTGCCGTGCTCCGTTTTAAGATGTTTTCCAAAGTTCCGCCGCCGCTAAGCTTGGCACAGGGACTCCAAGTCCCCTTAGAAGAAAGCACGCGCCGCCAGCAGGGTTGGCACCGGGGGAGCCCCGTGTCGCGTGGTGTGGGGCACCAGGAGCCGCCAGTACGGGCCGGGGAGGTCCCCAAGCGCGCCAGCGGCCGCCCCCGCCCCCGAGGGGAGGTTGGAGCCGCTTAAAGAGAGCTGGGGGCCACGGAACCGCAGCATCACTCGCGGCGATGGGCGGGGAAGGCGAGGCGGCGGCGACATCCCAGGCGACATCCCAGCCGCACCGCGGGCGGGCGGGCGGGCGGGCGAGCTAATTAGGAGGCCAGGAAGCAGCTGAATCCCGCGCTGTCGTGAGAAGTTCGGAGACGTCGCCCAGTCTGGGAAAGGAAACCGGCTACGTGACAGAGGGGTTCAAAGCGCCTCCAGGACCCCTGAGCCCTCGGGTGACCAGGCCGGTGAGCTGCACCAGACGCAGCGGCGCCTTCTCGGCTCCTCGCTGGGACCTCGCGCTCCCTCTCGCCTCTCGGCCACCGGGGGCGCTGTTCCCGCTGCCTGGAAAGCTGTTCCTCCACCTCCCACCTGGCCGGGTCCTGCGCAGCCCCACCCTGCCGCTGGCCCAGCACCTCCTATGCGCCAGGCACCTCACTAAGAACTGTCTTCTTTGTTGTTCTGAGCCAGGGTCTCACCCTGTAGCCCCTCCTGCCTCAGCCTCCTGCGCCCAAGGATGGCAGGCCGCACAGCAGCCGGGGCCAGCCCTTCCTTCACATTGCCCAGGTGACACCACGCAGCAGGTAAAGGACACCTTCATGCCAAGCACAGGGCAGCCAGGTCCCCAACGCTGTCACCAAAAGCCCGGGCCCCAGAAGCTCCCCAAGACCCCAGAGAGAGTCGGTGGGAAGGGGTGCGAGTGTCCCCTCCGACCATCCCTGCCTGGCACCAGGAGCCCAAAGACACCACCACCAGGCAGTCAGAAGCCAAGCCGGGTACATCCGGCACGGTGGAGCAGAACACACCCCAGTCCCAGACCTGGGCTTATTTAGGGAAAAAGGAGACAAAACAAAGCGCTTTAATTGGAGCCATCTGGGTGTGGGGGGCAGGGACTGCGGACAGAGGGGGGGTATGGGGGGTCGGAACAGAGGCGCCGAGGCGCTGGAGGGGGAGCAGGGTGGGGAGCCACTTCCAGCGCCTGCTTCCCCCCTGGCTGGCCACCCACGGTCCCGGCCCTCCTATGCCGCCCTAGCTCCTGGCGATTCTGGGGACCACAGAGACCTGTGAAAAGCTGGTGACTCCAGGGAGCTTGGCGGCACCCCCGCTGAGCACACTGAGCCCCGACTTCCACAGCTGTCAGATCCATTGTCTGGCTGGGGGATGGATGGCTCAGGGCTCTGTCCAAAGGATGAGGAGCTCGAGGTCGGTCCAAGCAGACCACAGTGTGCAAGCCGCAGCTGTGTAGAGAGGAGGCCGGGGCTCGGGACCACTGCGATGCGTTAGGGAGACGCAGGAGGCTGAGCAGGAGGAGCTCCCTGAGTTCAAGGCCAGCCCAGACTACACAGCGACTCCCTGTTTCATAAATAATAAGCACGTGTACACCCGAATGCCACCATCTTAACCATTTCAAAAGGTCGGGACCAGGGGCTTGAAGCATACTCAGCGTCAGGTAACCGTCGCCACCACCCCACTCCAGAACGTGTTTAGCTCCCGTGTTGCACCCGTTAAACCCTAACTCCCAGCCCTGGAGCCCCCAGGCTGCTTTCCATGTCTGTGCATTAGACTGCTCCCGGGCCCCCTAGACGTGGACGCCTGCAGGGCTGCTCTGCTGTGATTAGCTTATTTCACTTGGTGTGATGTTCTCTGCATGCGCCCACTTTGCAAGCCCCTTCCTGTTCAGGGCTGCATACTAGTTCACCTCGAGGACAAACCACACCTTGCCTCTCCACCACCCGCCGAGACTCCTGGGTTGCTTCTGTCTTCTCACTACTGTGAGCAATGCCGTCAGGAACCCCACAGGGGCTTTACGTTGGGGGCTCCCGTATAATATCTAAGGGCTCGCTGCTGTCCAGGGCCCGCCTTGAGTCACGGAGGAGGTGCAGGAAGTGGGCCCCAGACTGGGCCGTGATTCTCACAGCTGAGTGCGCAGCTGATGTGCCCCTGGCTGGGCACCGGGCCTGGCACGTGGCAGGCACTAAATGCTCTGTGGACAAGGCCTGGGTTGCCCAGAGGTGGGGAGGGAGGGGGCTGAGGTGGCGGCCCTTTCAGGGGCTCAAAGGGGGGGCAGCCAAAGTGGGAAGTGAGGGCACAGGGCACTGACTAAGATCCATCTGGCCCAGCCAGGTCCCAGGGAGAGGGACAAGGCTGCAGGTCCAGCTCTGTGTGGCCAAGGCAAACACCCGCCCACGCATCAGGAAGCTGAGGGAGCCAGGCTCCGGCCTCTGGGGGAGCAGCAGCAGCCCCCACCCCGCCCGGGGCTCCTTCCCTGCCCGTCATGTGCGTCCCAGAACCACAGTGTCCTTCACCCTGTCTTGTGACAGCTGTCACTGGCCACAGGCTCCAGCTAGGCCGCAGGACCCGGGCTGGGGTACCCTGGCGAAGCCCCCAAGGTCACCCTCCCAGCTGCACCCCTGGCCAGCACAGTGAAGGCTCCAGACACAGCGGGAAGGGCTAAGGGACCCAGGGAGGACCCGGCTTCAGCAGCAGCTTCAGGGACAGGGGACCTGGTGCCAGGTGGGGGAACACAGTGCTGCGGCCTTGTCCTGCAGGGGTGTGTGTGAGGGGCTGTGCTCAGAACTCATCTGCCTCGGGGGGCTTCTAAGGGCCCCGGAGATTCTGGGAACCTGGAGACAGTGCGTGCGTGCGTGGAAGAGGAGGCCGTCCTGCGCCTCACCAGGAGCCAGAGGGTCAGGGGTCTCCCCAAGGCCCAGCCTTTATTATTTACGCATCTCTGTTTTCCAAGACGGGCTCACTCTGCCATCCAAGCTGGCCTTGATCTCCCTGGGGAGCCAGCTGGCCTCCAGCTCACAGGGCCTGACCCTCCTGCCTCAGCCTCCAAGCCCTGGGAGGGCAGGCATGCAGCTGTCCCGGAATGGTCCCAGATGAAGGCTGGTCCCCCGCTGCCCCAGGGGAGGCTGGGAGCCGCTGGCCCCACTGCGGCCTTTCATCCCAGACAGGAAGGCCCAGCCGGCCACAGACATGGCGGGAGCTGGAACAGATGTTGGGAGCCACGGGGGGCTGGGAAAGCGGTGACCTCCGCCCTGCATCTCAGGTTCTTTATGCTGTCCCATTCCTCCCTACTCCCTCCAGGGGGATCCAGGCCAGGGGTACCACCCCTTCCCCTCCCCCAGCCTTGGAGCAGTACTCGATGAGGTGACCTGAGATCAGGAGAAGGTCATGGCCAGGCCCAACTGAGGACGAGGGCTCCCCAAGCTCCTTGGCCTGGAGCGGAGCCGGCAGTCTTTCATGCATTCCTGCCTGCGTTCTATTGTTCAGTGTGCAAATCCTGCCCGACCCTACGATCCAGTGGAAAGCGTGCTGGCCAAGGGTGTACGTGTGCGCATGTGTGCTCGCGCGTGTGCTCGTGTGTGCTCGTGTGTGCGCTCGCACGTGTGTATGGGCACTGTGTTGGCCACGTGCTGCCACGCAGGATCCTCTCAGGCCACAGGTTTCCCGCTCAAAGAAGGATCAGAACCGCCTGCCTCCAGTGGTCCTGCCTGGTGCCCATGCGCCCACCTACCAGCACCCCAACTCTGAGCCCTGGACCCAGCCCTGTCCCCACGTCTGCCTTGGGGCCAAGTCCCCCCAGGCCCCTGAGTTCCCTGACATGTGACATCCCCCCAGATTCCTTCCCCGTGGCCTTGGGCTCCTGCCAGCCCCCTCCCTGCCCTGTCCAGCAGCCCCACCTCAGGGTCCAGATAAGCAAGCGGGGGCAGCACGGCCACGGGGGTCCACCCTCCCATCACCGGACCCCAGATCGTCTTCCGTTCTCCTCAGGCCCTCACAATCAGCCTAGGGAGAGCGCGTGGGTGGCGCAGCTGAGGTCAAGTCCGAGCGCGGACCCAGATGCACACAGAAGTGCACGCCCAGCTCTGTGCCTCTAGACCAGCACGTAACCTTTCCGAGCCCTAATTTCTCATCCGGAAGACGCGGATACAATTCCAACCACACTCATCCGAACTCACTGGCTCAGCACGTGCTTTGGAAGACGGAGCCGGGCAAAGTTGGTGAAGAAGTCCCTTGCCAGGTGTCGCCCCAGCATGATTTGGGGCTGCGGGCTGTACCCACATGAGACTTCAGCAGCTAAGTGTAGGAATACCCACTCTCACCAGGCTGAGCAGAGCTTATAAACAGCCACAGGTCAGGCGCAGCTGTCAAGTGAGGTTATAAAAGTACCGGGAGTTTGGGGAGGCCTTGGGAGATCTGGGTCTCCTATTCAAGGTGGAATAAATACCCCCTTCCAGAGAGGGTGCAGAAAGCCGAAACGGAAAGGGCGCCTGGCACTGGGCAGGGGACCAAGGAGGACACCAGGCCGGGCTAGACTTGGAGGGGGCCATTCTGGTACCCGGGGGCCCAAGGGCTTCCGTAGCTTGAAATGGGTTGGACAGCAGCAGATCTGGGCAAGGAGGAGAGGCCCGGCCAACCTGCTTGGCCACCTGCCGGCAGGGGTGAACGTGGACACCCGCTGCTGCCAGGAAGGCCCCTCGGCTTTGGCTTGGTGAACGCCCTGGTCCATCCCCACTGATGCCATGCAGCCTCAGGGTCCACTCGGGCCCTGGGTTACCCCGAATTGCCCCTTCCCCTCGCCGGCCCTGTTCCTGCTCCTGAGCGCCCCCCCTCACCCCCTGCGTGGACGCCCAGAGACTCAGTGCCCTCTGCCCGGTCCCCGACAGGACGTGCGCGCTCCTCCTTACCCAGGCGCAGGGTGATGTTGACGGAGGTGGGGTACTGCACCCCGAAGGCCATAGACGGGCTCTGCCACCAGGTGCTGTCGTCGGGGCTGTGGAAGTCGGTGAGGGAGGAGGCGTTGTGGTGCAGCGCGGGGTCGGCGGCGTCGCAGCGCTGGCACTGGCTCCCCGCGCCCGGCGCGCGCACGTGCGGGCAGAAGTCCTCGGCGGCCGGCGTCCCGCAGGTGTGCGACGCCGCAGCGCGCCGCCCGAACGCCGCGTTCTCAAACTCCGGCAGGCAGCGCCGGGCCCGCCCCGCACGGTCGTAGCACGCGCCGGCGCCCCCCGCGCCCCCCGCAACCGCCAGCGCCGCCAGCGCCAGGCCCAGCACGCGCGCGGCCGCCGCCATGGCCCGCGCCCCGCTCTGCTCCAGGCTCAACGCGCAACTGCCCGAGCGCCCCGACCCGCCGGGCCGCCTCTTCCCCAGCGGGCGGGACTGAGACGGGGTGGGGAGGCGGGGAGGGATCCGGGGAGGAGCCGCGCGAGCGAGCGCCTGGCCCGCCGCCTCTTCCTGGCTCCGCGGCCCCCCAAGACCTTGAAGCTTCCGTGTTCCCGTCTGTTAAATGGGACCAGCAGAGCTCCTCACGGCACCGCGCGCCCCCGCTTCCTTCTGGTTCTGTGATAAAAGGCACGCTCATTCAGGCTGACGATTTCTTCCCAGCATTCAGGAGGCTGATGCGGGAGGGTCTCTGCGAGTTCGAGGCCAGCTTGGGCTACACAGCAAGGACCTGACTGCAAAGAACAGAAAAGGCGGCACACGGATCTTCACCAGCGGTTCATCCTTTGCAAGCCGCGCCCCAGCAGAGCGCGGAGATGGCTTCTCCATGTGTTGACCCTGGAAGCGCGCGCGCCACAGGCCCCTTGCTGCCCAAGCGGAGACTATGATCACGGCGTCTGCCGCGAGGGCTCCTGGTCCTGTCACGAGCTCTACCTTGGAGTGGCCTCCCTCCCTCCCCCAGGGATAAGTCAACCAAGGGAGAAAAGCCACAGTAGTTGCTTATCAGTAGTTGCTGAAGAAAGCATTGGATTGTATTTGCAGAAAAATTCTAAGGAAAAACAGAAATTACAAGCAGATATCTCAATGTAAACATTAAAGCAGCCTTACTGTGGTTAGTGACGTACTGACCTGATGCCCCCTCCTTCAAACACACGTACCCGTCATCCTTGCGAGTTCTGGACGTCCTCGTTCATGAGTGTCTGTTCAAGGTGGGATTTAAAAATATATTGAGTCCATAGGCTTGATGGTGCATTTGTATATCCCCAGCACTTGGGGTGCTGAAGAAGGAGACGCTCCCAGAGTTCAAAGCCAGCCTGCCCTAGATAGCGAGTTCAAGGCTGTCTGAACTGCATTGTGAAACCTTGTCTTGAAGGAAAGAATAGATGGATGGATGGATGGATGGATGGATGGATGGATGGATGGATAAATGGATGGACGGATGCCTCAGCGAAGTTCTAAGAGCCTTTCCACTGATACGAGGGACAAACTGGGGAGACAGGATTTAGGAAAATTTAGAGAAACGGTGCTAGTTGTGGTGGAGTGGTTAACTAGTGGCCATTTAAATGTAAGGGCCAGGAAAGACCCCAGGATAGACTTCTGGCATTGCTGAGAGACCCCGAAGCTCAATCCGAGTGGCACTGGCGTACAAAGCCACTGCTGGTGTTCTGGACATTCCAGCTCATGCCGTAGACAAGAAAATGTAAATGGTGGGAAGATCTTTACCTTTGGCTTCTTTGAATACACCTAGAAAATCTGAGGTTCTGCTGAGAGATCGCCTAATCCTTTCGTGAAGGTACTGCACACAGGACGAAGTGTGAAGCCCCACACCAGTGTCAATTAAGGCAATGCAGTAAAGGATGCCACTCATGGCAGTGACACATGTGACAGAATGCCTGATAATGAGGGCTGCATGGTGCGTGCATGGCGCACAGGAAGGGAGCGCTGTGGGTCTCCATGTTCCCTGCGAGCTGACAGATGAGACAAGAAAGAGGCCAGCGTCTACGCTGTGGGATCACAAAAAATTACCTATATAGATTATTTCCAAGTCAAAGTACTAATTAATTAATCACTTAATTATTTTGCATGTCTTTGGCACAAGGTCTCACTATGTTGCTTGGGCTCCTAGTGATCCTCCTGTTCTCAGCCTTGCCAGTGTGGGATTACAGGTGTGTGACACCAGGCCCTGTCTTGGTGGCCGGCTCAGCGCACCTGGGGGCAGGGCCGGCATGGCATGTGGTGCCGGCATTGAACCCCATCCCTGCGCTTGCCTAGGCAGGAGCTTAGTCTGCTGAGCTACCTCACCAGCCCATAAAGTATTAATTGACTGTAATTCCGGTGATGCTGTGCTGCGCTGGTGTTAGGAAGGCTTCTTCATTAAAGTCTTCTTTTTTGGTCAAGAGCATGATGCCCACGGTCAGTGCCCACCCAGGGATGCTGCTGGGCCCTGCTCCTTCCAAAGCCAGTTCATCCACTAAACCCAGGACACCTGGAGGCCCAAAGTGCTTTACGGCACTCACAAAATGCCATGTTTTATTTTATTGATTTTTATTTTTATTTTTATTTTTTTTAAACGGGGTCTCACTATGCTGTCAGGCTGGACTTGAACTCACTGTGTAGCCCAAACTGTCTCAAACTCACAGCAATCTGCCTGCCTCAGCCTCCTGAATGCTGGGATTACAGGTGTGTACTACAACTCCCAGCTCCAATCTATTTTTTCAAAGTAAACAGAAGGTGAACTTTTAGATAGACATTATTTTAATATATATTAATATATTTGTCTTTATATCAATGCAATTATCAAACACAATTAAAAAATTCTTAATTATGGCAAAATACACACAACATAAAAATGGCAGTCGAGTCTGCTTTCCAGTTGTCACTCGCAGTGTTGGGCACACTGGCCCCAATGTCCACCCACCGTGAACCTTTCGACCTTGCAAGATGAAGACTCTGCACCAGTAAACAGCAGCTCTCTTCCTGGGCAAACATGAGTTTTACTATTCTTTTTTGATGAAGAGAAAAATGCCTGGCATGCAGTAAAATCAGAAATTGTCCTTGCGTCTATGCTAACAGCGGCAGGTGTCACTGGCCCTAGGGGACGTGTGACTGTTCCCAGCAACTAGGACAATTATCGAACCAACACCTGCAGTGAACCTGGTGGAGGGAGGTGACTGAGAGCAGGGAATGGTGATTGTGGGGACAGCGGAATTCATTGGCTCTTAGAGTCACTGATAATTTAAAGAGAAAGAAAAGATCAGCTCTAGAAAGCCGTCATCAACCCAAAGTAAAATTTGAACCCCAGATGCCTTGCAGCAATGGATCCAGAACCGCTCAGCCTTGGGGGCCACTGGGACACCGGCCTGACAACCAGACACAATGGGGGGATGCACTGGCACAGCTGCTGGTCCTCAGAATGGGGCCCAGCACCTCGAGAGTCTCTGTGCTGCCTAAAGGCCCTGCCCTCACCTAGAGACCAATGCCCTGCCTAGTGCTCGGAGGCTGCAGAGACGCCAGGTGAGGCTGGCACCGTCCAAGGTGACCCTTGCCCTTCTGGGAGCTGGCTCCACCTGCCCTCTCGCCGGGTGGTCCCATTCGGCTTGTCCTTCCCGAGAAGATGCTGGACCTGCTATGGAGGGAGCAGGACGATACCCCGCAGGAGTCTGGGTAGCTTGGTGTGGTGGCCACGCCTGTCACCCCAGCACTCTCGGAGGCTGAGACAGGAGGACTGCAAGTTCACACCCAGCCTGGGCGGGGGCTGGCTGGGCAAGGGTCCCACGGGCAGCAGGTTTAGAAGAAAGCCTGCGCTTGGCTCCCAGGCAAGGTCACTCAGTGTGGAATTCCAAGACCGAATTGTCCCTCCATCGATGCCTGAGGATGGAGGTTCCAATGAGGAGAAGGGTGCGCAGGGACAGGTACGCCTTGCCTAGGGGTGTGAGACGGAAAGCTGCTGACCAGCAGCAGGGCGTGCGGACCGGCTCTACTCTGCCCGAGCTGGGGGCGTGGTGAGGCCAGTGCCCTTCCTCTCCGGCTCCAGGGCATGCAGGAGCTGCATACTTGGCCATCCTAATAATTCTCAATTAAAGGCTCTGCTTGAACAAATTAATGGGTCAGCTTCTGGCCCAGTAGATGAGGCTTGTATCGATTCACTTGCCCGAGTGGGAGAGAGGGTCCACACCGCGCAACTCAGAGGCCAGCAGCCACAGGGCATTTTGGTCACACAGGCCTGGACCCTGATCCAGATCCTGCCGTCCCTGCCTGTGGGGGTCCCTTAGCCTCTGCCCCAGCACCTGGGGTGCTGCCCTGGATGCAGAGGCTCCTCCCAGGGGTCTTTGCAGCATGGAGCTCGATGTGCCTGGGTCCTGGTGCTCAGGCGCCCTCCCTGAAGCATTCGAAGTGGGGACACAGAGGCCACCTTTGTCCCTCTAGCTGGATCTTCCCCACACTCCCCAGTCTTCAGCTGTGAGACCCCTGGATAGTGGCAGCACCAGCAGCTGTGACCGTGGCTTCCCAGTGTATTCTGGCTGTGGATGGCAGTGCCAGCGCAGAGCTCGGAGCCAGAGAGGCTGCAGCGTCTGTGGAGGTGGCGGCTGTGCTGGAGGGTCCTAGCTGGCCGCTCCTCCTGTCCCCCTTGCCCTGACCCTTAGCACCTGCGCAGTCCTCGCTGTGCAGGAAGACCAGCCCTGCCCTGGCCTCCATGGAGCAGCTTGAGCTCTGGGTGCTGAGGGGAAAAGCCGGGGACTTCCCGAGGTGGCGCCTACTTGCTCCTGAGCCTGGGTTCCAGCACAGTGGGAAGGTGCAGATCCCGGCTTCCTCAGGTGCCCACTGGGGTGGCCGCCTAGCCTGGCCTCCCCCGGGGTACCCTGCCCGGGCTGGCAGCGAGCTGCTTCGCCTGCCCACTCTGGGCTTCTGTAATTGGCATCCAGGTCAGCGGTCATCAGCCACGGAAGGCTGCATTAGCTGCAGCACGGGCCTGACCTCTCTGGCTCCCTGGTGGCCAAGGACGCTTTAGGAGGCTGCTGACCAGCTGCGTCTCTAGGCACAGGCGCTGAGGCCAGGGCTCTGCCCGTCCTGCTATGTGCGCGTGTGCGTGCGTGCGTGCGTGTGTGTGTGTGTGTGTGTGCAGGTGTGTGCATGTGCATGCATGTGTGTGTACACACATGCATATGCTTCTAGGCTGCACTGTACATGGGTAAACTGAGGCCTGGAGGTTGGATTCCTAGGAGGATGTGACCCAGTCCTCTATCGCTGTGGTTGGCTCCCCCAGGATGAGCTCAGGGAAAGGTTGGTGTCCACAGGACTCAGAAACCAGAGAGCCAGCCTGGGCCCCGGGTGCCTGTCACCCTCAGAGTCTCGGCAGCTCCCCAGCTCTGGGATGGTACGTGTGCTGTGTAGTCTGCGAAGGACCCGGAAGGAGCAGACAGCTGAGGAAGCCCCTGGATGATGAGACCACATCCCTACCACAGGGGAGGCTCTGCGGGTCACCTCCTGGAGGGACCCACCACTGTAGCCAGGCATCTGTTCCCAGGTACCGGGTCCCCCCACATGTGCGACCCAAATCCACAGAAGCCACCGGCTCGCTCCGTGGCCTCAGTTTCCCTGCAACCTGGAGCTTGAGGCCTCGCCACAGGCCCCCACCTCACTTCTCCCCAGCACGGGTGGTTGTCCCCGTGTCCCCCCGTGGTGTGGAGGCCCTGGTCCCACCGAGTCCACCGGTGCGCGGTCAAGGGCTGTGCTAGGGCTGGCTCCTCATGTTGGGAAGCACGTGGCCTTGGTCCCCAGCTGGGGCTCCCATGTCCTCCCCTAGAGTTCCATGTGTGGGACCTGGGAGCAGTGGACGGAGGGAGAAGGGGACCAAAAGAAGCAGGCAGAGCCCCGGCCGCAGGGCTCAGGGGAGCCGTTAGGAACCCCTCTTTCCCTGTGGGCTGCCAGCAAGGGCAGGGGCTGGCCTCCTGAAGCCACCCAGCAAGGGTTAATACCTTCCGGGCCAGGAGGAGGGGAAACAGCCTGTTGTTCTGATTTGCTTAATGAACGTTAATTAAGGAGACAGAAGATAGCTGAGTCCTCCAGGACAGAGATGAAAGGCCCGTTAATTAAATCTGGGGAGATCGCCAGGGCCCGCTGATCCCTCCTGACAGCTTGCAGCCTGCTGGGGCCCAGCACGGGCACCAGTGGCCCAGAGAGCGGCTCCCTGCCCCCGCCTGGGCTCTGCCCTGAGGCCCGGAGAGTGCGGTTTCCCAGGTGGAGCGCCCCTCGGTTTCCCCCATCCCCGCCCGGCAAGCGCGTTCGCCGAGATGGCTTCTGATGATGCCCTGCCTGGCCGCAAGGCTCTGGAAGTCTGTGTTCTCTGACCACGCGCCGGGGCTTCCGGCTCTCCTGTCAAGTGGGGAGAAGCTGCCTACTCAGAGAGTTTCAAGGGCACAGAGAGCAAGCTGGGGGTGGCTTGGGGGCTGCAGGGACCCTGCCCAGAGCCGCCCTGCCCACCGGCAACAGGGCGGGATCCGAGCCCTGCTGGCTCCTGAGCCAGTGAGCTTTTCTCCTTCATTGGTCCGTCCATCCATCCATCCATCCATCCACCCACCCTGGGGGCTGGGGAGATAGCTCCGTGGCACAAGTGCCTGCCTGGTAAGTGCAAGGTCCTAAGTTTGAACCCTGGTCCTGACCCCACCCCAAAAAAATAAAGACACCTCATCCATCCATCCACTTACCCATTCATCTCCATCCATCCATCATCCACCTCCATCCATCCACTCAATCATCTATCCATCCACCCACCCATTCACCTCCATCCATCTATCCACCCACCCACCTATTTACCTCCATCCATCCATCCGTCCTTCTGCCCATCCATCTGTCCACCCATCCATCCACTCACCCATCCACCTCCGTTCATCCACCCACCCACCTACTCACCTCCACCCATCCACCCACCCTCTGTCTGCTCACCCACCCCTGCACCTAGCCTTGTAGGGGAGCCCTGCTCCGTGTCTGCCTTCCGTGGGCACTGGGGCCACCATGGTGCAGGGAATGGATGATGTGACCTCCTGGGACTTGGGAAGGTACGGTCATCTGGGAAACACACAGAGGAGTTGGGAGCCGGCTGGTCACAGTGACGGCTACCCTGGAAGCCACAGAGGCCAGATGAGCTCTGGGAGGGCTGGGCAGCCGGGAGGCTCCTGGAGGAGGTGACGCCTCAGTGGAGACCTGCAAGGAGAGGATGGGCAAGGGCGGAGGAGGCTCGTGCTGATGAGCGCAGACAGGGGAACTTACGCTGTCGGGCTCACGGAGCATCTCCTTCCCTGGAGGTAACGAGTTCAGACAGGCCCGGGACACCGCTGGCCTGCAGGCATGTCACCTCCCTGCCCAATGTCAACCCAAGCTGAGTAGCCTTTTGAGCTGAAGCGTCCCAAGGGGGACGACTTGTCCTGCTGGTGTGCAGGGCCATAGCGGGCTGCTAGGGAGGCCACAATGTCTGTCCATCCGTCCATCTGTCCATCCACCCACCTCCTTCTCTCACTTTTCCTAAGCACCAGTGCTAGAGTCTGGCTGTTGGTTGAACACAGGGGACAGAATGATGGATGCTGACCGGGCCACTCCTGGGCTTGGCGCTGAGGCTGACCTGGTCAAGCCGAGGCAGCGACCCACAGTTCCGGGGCCGAATGAGTGAAGAGAAACACCTGCCTGGGCCTAGTGACATCTGGGAAGGCATCCTGGAGGAGGTGGCGTGGCCAGGGAAGAGCGGCCCAGACAGAGGGAGCCATGTGGGGAAGGCTCACCAGCAGGGAGGGCAGGGAGCCGGGGTGGGGGCAGAGGGGGATTCCAGGTGAGGGCAAGGCGTGCGCGGGCAGAAGCTGGCCACAGTCCACGGGTCACAGCTCCCATGCCCCACGGGAAAGCCTGACCGCCCAGGTGACAGTGGGCAGTGGCTGGAGACTCCAGAGGTAACAACGTATCAGGGAAGGGGATGCCTGGAGGGGAAACCGAGGCAACAGCGTCTCTGTCTCGGCCCAGGTGTGGTACCGTCCCGAGCCAGGCAAGCTGGAAACGTTTCAGCGTGAACGCCTCGTGCCCCGAGCCCATCCCAGGATGTGCTGGCTGTTCTGTGGGTTGCTGTCTCGGCCCAGGCTGTGTCCCAGGCAAGCCCCTGCCCTCTCCGGGCCCAGAACGCCCACCCAGGTAGCACATGACAAAGGGTGCTGGGGTGGGCTCCAGGCTGGCTGGAGAGCGGTTTGTCCCCTGACCACGCTAGGCTCCAGCTGTGACCTATGTGGCCCCAGCCCCACCTCCCCCAGTTCCTCAGGTCCCCCAGAAAATGCCACACAGATGCTCCCCTGGGGCCCGATGCCACCCACATGGCCATCGCCCCAAGTGCACTGGGTAGCAGAGCCAGGCCTGGGAGCCCCACTGTGTAACCAAACACCCAGATTCCTTCTTTCCCTTCTTCTTCCTTCCTAGCCCCCCCCAGAGAGGCTGAGGCAGGAGGAGGGCTGCGCCCGGGGTGTATGGGCTACAGGCGTGTCCTGGCCCCCTCTGCCCGCACTTCTTTGGCCACATCTGCCACCCCTCCCTTGGCCTCTGCCACTTGGTCTCCTCGATATGCCGAGGCGCCCCCTACCCCAGAGCCCCTTCTGTTGCCCCGGTGCCCCTCGCCCCCTCTCCACAGCTCCTGGCTCCTGTGGAGACTCCCTGGCCCACCTCGTGCCCTCACCCGGCCTGACTCTTCCCCAGCCCTGGGCACCAGCGTGGTCTTTCTTGCTCTCTGTCCCTGCCGTCTGACATGTGCTGCGAGAGCTGGACAGACTGCACGGGCGGCTGGGCGTGGGTCCTGACCTGGGGAAGCTGCGCTGGAACAACAGCTGCGCTCCTGAGCCCTTGTTGCAGAGGATGAGAAAACAGCAATTATAGGTCGCTGGCAGAACTCGGTGCGTGTGTGTGTAAGCGTGTGCATGAGAGACAGAGAGAAACAGAGAGATGGAGAGAGACGGAGAGACAGAGAGACAGAGAGTGAGACAGAGAGACAGAGAGACAGAGACAGAGAGACAGAGAGAGAGAGAGAGCAATCCGAGGCCAGAAGACTAGGGATTCAGAGGGCTGTGCATACCTCTGGGACCGAGTGGGGACCCCAGGACTGAGAGGGACCCTGGTCTGTGCCTGGGGCCTGGCACAACCACTGGTCGCCCTTTGGGCGCTGAGCTCTGAGGCCCAGAACACCTGCTTTCCCAGCTGCCCCAGACCCCCAGGCATGACCAGCTCCCTCCTGCCCCAGGACCTTTGCATGTGCCAGCCCCCCTGGTGGGCCGCTTCTAGCTCGTTTTCCAGGTCTCGGGCAAAGGGTTATTTCACGACCCCTCTTCCTGCCAGACTGGCAGCTCCAGAGGCCAAGAGCCTGGCGCTTCCTGGAGTCCCTACCTTACATCTAGGGACTGGTAAGCAGTGGGGGTTGGGTAACCAGTGTGGGTGAGGGGGCACAGGAAGGAGGGGCATGCAAGGAGGAGCGGGCTGCACGGGGGAAGGCAGGCCAAGGGCAGGCAAGCGATCTGAGTGTCTCTCCCTCCCGCACGTGGCTTTATTTTGAGAGCTTGAACTTTCCAAATGTCAGGCAGAGGCGGATTTTCGGCCGGGGACCTCGGGGAGCCCATTAGCATTCCCTCGTTCTGCTAATGGGGCTCGGAGCGGGAATTTACGTGGCCTGTGGGGGCCGTGTGGAAGGCCAAGGCGAGGAGCTTGGGAAATAGAACCCGGGATGCTGATCTCTGCCTGGCCTGGGAAGTCCCCGGGGCACCTGGGGGAGTGGGGGTGGATGGGTAGGGCGTGACAGCGGGCAGACGTGGAGACAGGGGTCAGAGGACACCTGCTCCTTGACGCTGGGGGGCGGGGGGGGGGCAACGCGGGGAGCCCACTCTCCCCCCACAGCACACAGATCCCCCCAGTGCATCCCCACGAGGTAACAGGGTGGGGCGGTTGTCCCTGGCTGGGGCTGGGGAAGCCGAGGCTCTAGGACGCCAAGTGGCTCACCCCGGGTTTGGGGGGCTGGGGGATCAGCCAGAAGCAAACTCAGACCCCAACTCAGCAGCCTCCTGGCCTACCGTCCCCACCTCTCCCGCGTTCCTGGATGGGTCACTTGGGAAGTCCCCCGTGCACGCGCGCACACTGTTCCCCCTGCCCTGTCACCCTCTCCACTGCCCAGCCGGGCCCTTAGTCAGCCTCCTCCCCAGTTTACTGTGTCCCTGCACCCCAGCAGGACACTGCACGGCAGTGGGGGCGCTTTGCAAATCACTTTTCTAGAGATGCGTGGGAATTAGCGTCGCCCGCCTAGGCCAGGGGCAGGGTGGGAACGCGCATGCGCGATGGTGTACACGGGTGTGGTGTGCATGCGTACGGTGCGGGCGCTGTGTAGCCTGTGTGAAAGGGGTGTGTGTGTGTGTGTGTGCGTGTGTGTGTGCACACCCAGGTGCGTGTGGCGCGTGCAGCTGTGCGTGGCAGAGGCAGAACGACCCACAACAGCCCGCGGAGGCTCAGGGACCAGGGCCCACAGAAGCCCCCCAGGATCTCCCTCCGGGTCCCAGCAGGCAAAGCGTCTCGACGCTCCCGGATGGGGTGTCACCAAGGGCAGGGGCGCGGGGGCCGGAAGCCGTGCTCACGAGGCGGCAAGGAAGTAGCAGACGTTCTGTGCGCATGAGCACCTCCCCTCTGGGTCTTGGGGTGCCGGCCGGAGTCAGCCCACGGAGGGACGTGGCCGGTGGCAGACAGAGGACAGACGGGGCAGCCCGCCAACAGAGACCCCTAAATAACGGGAGTGACCCGCGCGTCTGCTGCCGGCCCAGCTGGAGGATGCGCCCCGGCTTCATAACCTGTGATCGATGGGCCTAATATGGGGTGGTGGCTGCCGGGCTGGCAGCCCCGGCCTGGCCTGCTGGCTGCCATTTGCCCATATATTTATTTATTTATGCGTTCTCCTCCATGGCAAAAGCCCAAAAACAATAAAAGAAATTGAATTGCATATCAGATGGGACATCAGAGGGAGATACGGCCGTAAATCGCACCGCATTTATTCCATAAATATCAGCACCTCCTGAATAGCCAGAGCCTGTGATGAAGTTGTAATCAGAATCGGGTCCCCAATGGCCCCTCTTGCCCCTCCCCCACTGCACAAACAGGCCTGGTCCCCAAAGCAAATAACAGCATCCTCAGGCTACCTGCTCCAATGGCAGCAGGCATCTGCTTGCCCCAGCTGCACCCCTCCAAGTGACACAGGGGCCATGGGAGAAAACAGGAGGTGGCTGGCACCCCAGGCTACCTGGGCTGGTAGCTTGACCCCAGGGAGGGGCTTTAGTATCTGTCCCCTACTCACCACCTACTACACTACAATCTCATTGCAGCCACCAATTCTCTCTCTGTGCTGCTGCTTCTTTGATGTGTATTAGTCAGATTTCTGTTACTATAACAAATACTCCAGAGCAATGAGTACCTATAAAGAGAAAAGGTTTACTTCAATTCAGCATTGGAGAGTCCAGTCATGTGGAACTCTGTTTCTAAGCAAAACTTCACTCATAGCCAAGAACAAAAGAGGAAGAGGAAAGGGCTGGGCTGGAGCCTCCCCCACTCCTTCTGAGACCAGAAGACCCCCCACCAGGTCCTGCCTCTTACAGTTCCACTACCTGCCATGGCAGCAAGATGCTGCCACACTATAGCGGGGATGAAAATTACAGGCCAGAAGATGAGGAATTTTTACCTGAGCACCCCAAAATCAAGGCAAAAGCCTCTGTCACTCCAGGAAGTACCCTTCTTACCAGTATCACCTCTGTATTCTAACACCACAGCTCCTGCAGGGGCCTTTAGAGTTCAGATTTGTGGGGGGGAATCATTTGAGTTTAGGTCTCACTATGTTGCCCCAGCTGGTCTTGAATTCTCAGAGTTGAAGGACTGTCCCCCCTCAGCTTCCCGGGCGGCTGGCCGGCAAGAACTCAGGTGGGCAGGGCCAGCCGTGTGAGCCTGACCTGTCTGTTTCCTGCTTGCTGCTCTGGTGCGCAAGTCACTGCGGGTGCCAGAGAAACTTCCTCACTAGTAGGGGCACAGGCGCCTTCCTCGCCGCCCCCACAGGGGTGGTGTCGGGGTGTTCCCAGTCTGGCTTGTTTTTTTCTGGCCTCTTGTTTTCTTTTATTACCTTTTTTTTTCTTTAAACAAACATTGACTTTAAAGAGAGTGTAGCAATAACTGATACGACAGTAGAAGCAGTATGCATTCAGAAGCCCACGCCGACAGGTGTTTCAAGCATGGCTTTAGTATACGCTTTGCTGACCTCCCTGGAGTTGCCTAGTTCACAGCTGTCAGCGGGTAGAGTTAGTCAGGGTGAGAATTCTGTCCATTAACTGCTGTTTGCAAAAACCTGGTGGGAATTCTTAGGACCATTGTCTTAACTGTCTTGTTTATATAGATGCGTGATTTTGCCCCTACCGTATTTCCTAACTTTTCTCCTTTCTCTTTCTTCATTGTTTAATCCTTAATTTTTCGCTTTCCATTTAACTGTGTTACATCTTTCAATTTTTAGTTCTTCTTTTGAATTCTCATACTAGGGTGCCAATCTGGTTTGAAGAAAATAGCACAAACAGTTACAATAAGTTGGTGTGTCAAGGTCCTTTAAGGTGACCCAGCCTGGCCTCAAACTTGCTGTGACCCTCCTGCCTCAGCCTCACGAGTGCAGGGATCCTACACACGTGCCCCACAGCCAGCTAACACGAGCCCTCTCATGTGCAATTGAGGGGGAATGTGAGTGCTCATCTCCCCCAGCCCAGGCCCAGAGATGCTGACCTGTCAGGGACGGCCACGTTCTTCCTCCGTGGCCGTGACAACCCGGCCCCTCCACTGGCCACGTACGGAGCACTCTCTGCAGTGTCACCACTGTCCTCACCTGGTGACACACTGGCACCTCACAGCTCCCTGCCTAGCATTGCCTGCCGGCCCCTCCCACGCCCCGCCTTCCTCCTGGGTGGCACTTGCCCCTCCCATCAGCTCGCTGAGAGCCCATATCCTCATGTGACATCCGGGGACCTTAGGACACAGGCTTCGTCAGCATGGGCAGGATGGTTGTAACAAGCTGGTGTCAGGTAACGTGGCATTTCTGATAAGAGCCACTTTATTTCTTAACGGAGGTGAAATGCACATAACATAAAATTAACCATTTTCCAGCGTACAACCAGGTGGCATTTAGTGCATTTGCAGAACTCCACGGATGCCACCCCTCGTGTTCTAAGTGACAGGGTCACTGTACTACTGCCTTGACAGCCTCTGAGGCGACTGCGCCTCTCTGCCTCTCTGTCCTCTTTGCTAAACAGCCAAATGTCCCAGGGCTTCTCCTCGCATCTCCGGCCCGAGAGCCACCGCCCACCGTGTGCTAGGGACAGTCACAGCGCACCACACAAGCCGGCCCCGGCGCAAGCCTGGCTCCACACCAGCGAGGTCGTCTGCCTGGCCACTGGGGGCTGACAGGGACCGGGGCTGGGCGAGGCCAGCTGGGGCTCTGCTGGTCTGGGTGGCCCTGCCTGGTCCTGCAGGTCCCAGACCTGGAACAAGCTGGGGGACCTCATGTGTCACCCCACAAACGCAGCTCCCTGCGCACCCACACGCCTCTCCTTTTTTCTTGGCCGCACACTGGGGGAGGGGAAGACGACCCAATTTATTTAGTAACAAATACAGAGCTGCCGGGATTAAGGGGAGGGGGAAAGTTTAAAGAAGGAAAAATACCTTGGGTAATGCCATCTCCCGCGTCTTTATATTCTGAAACGGATCGTTCTGGACGCGGGCAGAAGGCCTGATTTAATATCCTCATGGAAAATACTGCACCTGATCCAATTACCACGGGAATTTTGATACAGTCAGCAGTCAAGATGAAAGATTCAGAGGCGCTCACCGCGGGAGTAAACACACAGAGCGAATTACCCGCGCTCCTCTGGGATGAGTTAAGCAGCTCGGGTCGCCGCGGGGTCACCGCGGGCCAGGGCAGGGGCGCCCCGTGGAGGCCAGTTTGCCGGGCGGCCTCTGCAGGGGTGGTCCCTGCCGCTGCGCTTCCAGGCCAGAGCCAGGTCCTGCAGCCGATGCTAGCGTGGCCAGGGGTGGGCACTGGGAGAGTCCTCTTGTTGCACCGTGGTCCAGTCTGGCCCTGGGGCTCTTGACGGCTCAGTCCCTGCCCCCATCCGGGTCCTGTCCATGCCACCTCCTAAGCAGCACCCTGTTGCCCACCTTCTGTCTCCATGACTAGGGTCCACACTTCCCCTGTCTCTAGATGGGGCAGCCTTTGCACCCACCCTGTCACTCTGAGTCCCTACTGAGAGATTGGCCATGACCACACCACGGAATTGTCAAGTGCTATCTGTGAGAGTCCGTCTCCTACATACAAGATTTGCACTGTGTGGATGTTGGAGGGGCCCCAAGCTGCCACACCCCTGTCTGTGCTGGCTGTGCAGTCCTGGGCTAGGTCTCGAGCCCTCTGAGCCTCTGTTGACCAATCTGCACAATGGGAGAATAAAAGTTTCATTTGTAGAGTTTGGGGGGTGCCTGGTAGGGAGCCCGGGTTCCTCAGCCAGACCCTTCGGGCCAAGTCCCAGGTCTGTGGCATGGTGGTCTCTAAATCCGTGACGTGGGTGGTTGTGGTGGGTTGACTAGTGGTCAACCTGAAAAGGCCCACTGAAGTGAGTCCTGGTGGTGCTGGGTGTGGGGGGCCCACCCGGCTGGGGAGCCTGGTGGCGCTGGGGATTCTGCTGGAGGAGCGAGCCGCGCCGGCTTTCCTATTACGAACTCAGCTGTTCCCAGCGTCCGAGGCGCTCGGGTCCTTGCTGTCACCCAGGATGGCTGCAGTTCTCTGTGGAGGAGCTCTGGCTCACACCTGGAGTGTCACGTCCTGGCTCCAGCGCAGGTCCCCGGCCTGGTGGCACGGACCCTTCACCCGCTGGCGCAGGCTTTCGAGCTTCCTCGGCTGAGCTGTGGGTCTTCCCAGCGCAGGTCCTTGAGGCAGACCTTCATGAGACACTGTCCCGGGCTCCAGGCCTCGGACTGGACTCGCGCAGGACATCGCCATGGTCTTTAGGACCCATGCAGGGCATTGTGGGGGATCCTGGCCTGCGGCTGGATGCCTTGGGTCTCTGGTGAGTGGACACAGACCTCCTGATTCTTCTGCCCTTAATGTTTTGGGGGGCTATTATGAAATAATCCTATAAATTGTGTGTCCTGTCTTAAATCTGTTCCCTTGCAAATCCTGACCACGGTCGTCGTGAAGACAATGACGCAAGCTCACATCCACGCGGCTTGGGTGCGCTTGAGACCACAATGTGAAGGGACAGAAATCAGGCTCAGATATCATGTGGTGTCCGTGACACGAGACCCCCAAAGTACAAAGCAGAATGACAGAAGGGACAGATGAGGGGAAGCAGGGAGACCGGTCTGCTGCAGGTGAGGACGGGGTGAGAAAGTCTTCACACTGCAAACGCTTGCTAATAAGAAAACACTGCAGGGCGTCACCACCGCAGGTGGCCCGTGACGGCTCTCGCTCTCTCCGTCGTCGGTCCTTTGAACACTCCCTGGCTATTCCTGGGGCTCCGCGGTGGCTCTGCAGTGACTTGTGGGGCTGCGGGTGACCCCGGTTGTCACTGCTGCAGCCTGTTTTCGTCCTGGTAAGGGTCCCACAGGTGGGTGTAGCACACACTAGGAGGAGCAGCTGCGAATGGTGACGGAGGTGTCACTCTGAAGTGGCTCGTGGATCCCCAGGGTGTCTTTTTTTGTACAGAAAAAAATGACTCAGATAACGACGTTTGGGCTTAAACCTGGATGTCGCATTCATGAGTGCCACATGTCCAAGAGCGCACAGCTCCCCCCGCCCCAACACCGTCCCCTCGTCTGCCTCACTCGTGGGAACTGGCCCTCTTAGAGACAGTCTGATGCCTGCCGGGCCCCTGAGAACAAAGCCAGCCAATCCAGCTCTTCTAACATTTCAGACTGCACAAATAAACTCAGATATTTTGTTTTCTTTCGCGGGCTGCAGTGGCCAGCGTGGCTCTTTCCCACATAGAATGAATGGATTGCATCAACAAACGTGGACCCGGGGGCCAGTTACGCATCCCCTGAAAGGGCCACTGCAAGCCCCAAGTTCAGATCGAGGGTCCGTTGGCTTCACGGCCAAATCAGGATCACAGGGCCGACCCGACCCCCTGCCTCCTGCGGAACCCTCCCAGGGCGCCTCGCTCGCACCCCCTGGAGGCAAAGGCCTGCCTGGTGTTGCTTGGCTTCTCTCAGACATGTTTATACCTAATTCTAAGCCTTTTTGATTCTGGAAGACGCTCACTTACCAAGCAAGCAACTGGGGGGTTACCCCCTGAGCTGCCTGAGCATCTTGAGGGCTGGCGGGCCCGGTGGGCCCTCACATTGCTGTGGCCTCTCTCGGGCGTGAGCGCACCCTCGCTCCCTCCCTCAGGCCGCCCCCAGCTGGGCCCTTCCTTGATTGGATTCTGCTAATCCGGTTACTGCTTCTTTCGGTCCTGCGTGATTTTCTATGCCGCTGTCAGGGAGGGCAGATACTAGGGAGGCGGCTAATGACAGCTAATTGGATTCTGCTCCTCTCCAGGGCTGCTGTGACAGCTCCGAGGTCACCCCAAGGATGGGGAGGGCCGGGAAAAGAGGGGACTGTGGGCTGTGCCCAGGGCTTCAGGACCCCGGTGCCCCAGGGAGCCCAGATGTGCTGCTTTTGCCAACCACAGGCCCTGCGTCGGCTGCCACCAGGACCACAGCTGGAGAAGGCGGACTACAGGGAGGGCACTGGTTGGGCTTGGGAGCTTTGCCTCGGGACCGGCCACCTGGCTTCGCCTGCAGGGCTGCGGTTGCCACATCCAGGAGCCAGTGTCAACAGGGTGCTGAGCTGCCTCCTGCGCAGTGCAGGCTGCTCCACACCAGGGTCAGCCCCTTCTCTGCTGCCCTCTGTCCCCAGGCGTCCAGCACTGGGCCAAGATGGACTCGACCGTTGCAACAGCACTTCCGCTCCCGAGCACTTCCTAGGTGCTGCCCGATGGTCAGGCTGCTCACTTCTTAGATCAGCCCAAGAACCGCATGCAGGCAGCAACCGGTATGCATTCAGGAGAACGGCTCAGAGAGGTTAGGCAACCTACCCTAAGTCACACAGCTTGGAAATCGTGCCTGGGACGTGTCTGGGCCCGGCTGTGTCCTCAGCCCTCTCGGCTTGGTGCCTGTGTCCTTCCTCATGTGAATCTGGACCCAGAGAGGCAGCGGGCAGGGGAGGGGGTGCCACGACTGAGCTCTCCACAGCAGCAAGGATCCACCCCATGCCACCCACCTTGCCCATCCCACCCCCAGGAGCTGAGAGAATCAAATTGGCATGGAAGCCACTGGCTACAGATGAAGGGGCAGCTGCATCCCGGGCTGACGGCCATGCCAGCGGCAGGGGTGCCTAGGAGGATGCGGGAGCGCTGGGGTGTGGAGGCAGGGTCCCCCAGGCTCCTGCAGTCGTTATCTTGGCAACACTGGAAGTTGCTGTGTTGCTGGGATTAGAGGTTCGGGGTGCCTGACACCTCCTTCCTGGCCCCAGACAAGGAGGCCTCCAGGCAGCTCTGGGCCAGGAAACCTTGGACTCAGGTCTAGGTGTGTGCGGCTGGGCCTGGGCGAGCCAGGCTCGGGGGTTCCCATGGCTGCACCTGTGGGATGGTCCTCAGGTCACACCCCCACCCAGCCAGCCTCAAAGGACTGGGCAGAGGCTGGTGTCTGCGGCAGAGGGGCGGCAGGCGGGGTGGCCCAGTGGTTGGCCCTCGCTCTGAGCCTCTCTGTACCCTGGGCAGCGACTTCCTCTCCCTGCTGGTCCCAGAATACGGCAATGACCTGCCGGTTGGTGCCACAGCACGCAGCTGGGAAGCCCTTAGCCCTGGAGGAAGGGTGCCCCGTCCAAAGGAGTTGGAGGCACCCCTGCAGCTGAGGCTGGCTGGCGGTACCCAGCCTGTCCCCGCGGAACGTGGTCCCAGCAGGCTCCCTGAGGACACTCCAGCTTCTTCTTTCCTGTTCCCTGTCTCTTCTTCACTGCCTGGCAAACTTGCATCCTCTCCGGTGGAGCCCCTTGGAGGGAGGAGCAGAGGGGGAGACACCACCCTGCCCCTGGGGGGGTGGTAACAGGGACCTGCCCCAGGGGACCCCCCATTCAGGGATCTGCCTGCCTCCTGGGGAACGTGGCCAGGACAGAGCCCTATTCATGGCTCTGTCCCCTGCAGAGACAGGGGACACCCCTCTACTCGTGCCCACCCAGGTGACCACAGGGCAACACTCACTCACTTGGCTGCAGGAGGAGACAAAGACACCCCCAAGCACGGCGGCCCGGTGTGCATCGCTCTGCTGCCAGCCCACAGCTTAGCCACAGCGGAGGATGACAGCTTTGCCCGTGGCCCTGGGGTGGAGGGGTCCCAGAGGGGACAGAAGTTTCTAAGACCGGCTCCTCCTCAGGAGACCCAGGACTCCCCCAGGGCCTGAGGGGCCACTGGCAGCCTTCTGTGTGACCCTTCCACCCCGGCTGGCTGCATTCGTTGGGCACTTACTGTGCCCGCCATAACGCCACGGCCTTTTGTGCCCACCGTACACTGTAGGGAGGGTTCTGCCCATTTTACAGATGAGGGAAGGGGGTCCCAGGGTCTCGAAGGCCCTTGCTGTCTTGGGGGTCTTCAGGAGCAGAGCTGCACCTGGGGCACAGGGTGAGAGCTCCTGGGGGGAAGGAGGCAATGCCAGGATGCCAGGGGCCTTGGGTACCCGCTCTGAATCACCCACCTGGACAGTACAGAGGCCGGAGTCACACCCAGCCCCGGCTGGGGAGGTGCTAGCCAGTGGCCCGCACTCCCCAAGGAGCCGGAGGCAGCAGCCTGTCCTCCAGGGAGCGGCTGGCGCACACCCCGGACGTGAGCTTCGTTAAGCCACCGAGGCTCCCTGTAGAAACGGCCCGAGCGGCTCATGCATTTTTTATGCCACTGGAGTCAGCAGTGAGCAAGGCCGGGGCCACCTGGGACGGACTCAGCCAGCTTCTCGGAGCCGTCCCCAGGCTCATGGGGACCATTAGACACCCCTGAATTAGGGCCCTTCTCCTCAGCCACAGCTGCAGGACGGGCCCAGGGAGCTGAGTTAGAGGAGGTGGTTTTGTCGTTGCCTGTGACAGGGCTGAGATGAAGGCTGACCCGCTTCCTGCTCAGCTTTGGAGTGACCGGGACAGAGGGGCCGCATGGCTCCCCTGCTCTAGGGCCTCGTGCCTGAGACCAACGGCCCCCACCACATGGACAGCTGGCCTCACCCCCCTCCCCAAGCGGGACCCACTGGTCCCTCGCACCATGCCCTCTGGGTCATCCTGGTGTGGCCGAGTGCTGCTCTGGCCATCGAGACAGGGAGGCCAGAGTGAGGCAGGGGGGGGCTGAGCCGCCAGCAGCAGAGCCTCCAGAGGGACAGAGTGACACGTGGGCAGACGGTGGACAGGCTACCGCCTGGCATGCAGGAAGTTCCCTGGGATTCTGGGGTCTCCCCCAGGCTGTGGTGCAGAGCAGCATTTTGCAGGAGGGCAGTGAGCCCCCCGAGCACAAAGCATATGGCTTGGAATGACCCATGGCTGGCCTCACCTGCTCACCCTTCCCCTTCACTGCTCCCCACAGCATTCGTGGGTCCTGGGGACAATCAGCATTCTGGAAGTCCTCTCTGTCAACAAGTACCGTGGGGCAACCCACCAGGCCTCGATCCACCACCACTACACCCCCAACCCGCCCCGACCTCCGGGCCTCAGAGTGGCTGCCTGAACCCTGCCCAGGACTTCTCGTCCCTCCTCTGCTCTGCGTAGCTCCATGGTCCACCCAGGAACTAACACAGGTCTGCTGGTGCCACCCCGCTGCTGTCCTGTCCTCCTGCCTCGATCACAGCGCTGTGCCATTCTGATGCACTTCTGGGGTCTAAATCAGGGCCCGGGCACAGAGGAGGCATCTGGTGAATCTGCGTGGAGTGAATGAATGAGGGTTTGGCGTTGGTCACCTGTACAATGACCACGTAGCCAACGAAATCAGGTTTGGATCGCGGACCTAGACCCCCCGCCCTGGTGTCCCCAGCCAGGCCTAGACCCTTACTGTCCCCCAACCATGGGCTTGGCTGTGCCTGCTGCCCCGTGGAAGGTCTGGGCTCCCTGGGGCAGAGACCGCGGCTCATCAGCCCCTGCTCAGGGCTTCAGGCCCAGGCCACCCTAATGCGGTGGCACCTGTTGAAAAGACCCCAGGCTTGGGAACCTGACCTGCTCTTTTCTAGTCCTGCCCTTCAGTTGTGTGACCCCAGGAAGTCACTGATCACCTCGACACCTCAACTTTGTTCTCCTAGGGTAGAACTAAAATAGCAGCTACCCACTCGGGCCGTGGTAAGCCAGCGGGGGGCACACGCCTGTCATTCCAAAACACTGGGGGCGGAGGGCAGGAGAACCTCAAGGTGGAGCCCAGTCTTGCTCCTGAGGCAGCGGGGGTCCTACCTCGGCCTCAGCGGCCTCTGCGTGCTGCCTGTTCCAAGGAGACCCAGGAGGCCCACGGGCGGCCCCGTGGAGGCGAGCCTCCATCACAGCTCTGGGCCCGACACCCGTTTCCCACTCCTCAGGACCGAGGGAGGGGATGCTATGGGGCCACAGCCAGAACTCTAGGCCTCAGTTTACCTCCAGTCCCACAGAGCCAGGACAATTCTACCCTCACAGGACACAAGCATGAGGGAGTGCAGCTGGGTGACAGCCAGGGCAGGACCCTGTCCCCTCTCTCAAGCCCACTCACGGGGATTTCAAAGGTGAGTGTTCTGAGGAATGAGGGGCTTAGGAGGCCAGGGTGACCCACGCTCCACAGAGGATGGTGTGGGAGGGCACCATGGAGGCCAGGGGAAACACAGAGGTGGATGGAAGTAGAGAGAGAGGGGTGACAGACAGACAGACAGACAGACAGACAGGGGTAGAAACAGAGAAGCACAGGTGCCCATGGCAACAGAGACGCAGTGCACAGCTACCCAGCACGGAGATGCATCTGGGTCACCCACAGAGATAGGACAGCCCCAGGGGCCCCAGAGGCTGGGCAGCCTCGCCCCGGCAGAGACACTGAGGAGCAGGGCCAGGCGAGCTGCTGCAGGGCAGGGACCTCCTCAGCTCACAGGGGCCTTGCTCTCACCCCTCAAATGGGCAGCCCTTGCCCAGGGCATCCGAGGTCCCAGGGACCCAGAGGCACCCAGCCACCCTCAGGCCACCAGCCTCCCCCACCCAGCCTCTGGCCCACATCTGTCCACCTATGTAAGCTAGGGAGGTGGGGGGGCATCCCTGGGGCCAGCTCCACCCACCGCCCCATCCTGCCACCCAATCCACGGAAAACCTGTCTCCCAGGAAACCATTCGCTGGGGTCAAAAAGATTAAACAGCTCTCCTAGCGCCTTCGTCACCCTGGTGGGAGGCAGCACAGGTCTTTTCTGGTTTTTTCAACACTTGAACAAGTCTTCCTTCCTCCCTTCCTTCTTTCCTTCTTTCCTTCCTTCCTTCCTTCCCTCCTCCCTCCGTCTCTCCCTCCCTCCTTCTCTTTCTTCCTTTCCCTTTGACGTTCAAGAAATGCTAGGCAAACATTCCACTGCTGAGCTATATCCCCAGTCCTTTTTAAACAATGTTTAGAGACATGGTCTTGCCAAAGTCCCTGGAGCTGGCCACCCACTTGCAATCTCTCTGTCTCATCCTCCTGAGCAGCTGGGGTTGCCGACGTGTACCACCATACTCAGCTGGAATTTGCGTTTCTCCTACCCAAGCAGGTGCTCTTTAAAGTCACCAGCAGGAGGATCGGCAGCCCCAGTCCTTGTTAAGCATGGGCAGATTGCTGGTGGTGCACGCCTGTCATTCCAGCACCCCGGGAGGCTGAGGCGGGAGGATCACAAGTTGAGCCCGGCCTGGGCAATTTAGCAACTTAATGAGTCCCTGTCTCAAAATAAAAAATAAATAAATAAACAACAAATAAAGAGTTGGGGATGTAAGCTCAGCGTGAAGCTCCTGAGTTCGATCCCCAGTACTGGGAAAAAAGGAAAAGGAAAGAACAGGCGCGCGCCCACCCTCCCAGCCCTGCCTCCCTCCCTCTTTTCTCTTTCAAGCATGCTTGCTATGAGATGTCTGGTGTGACATCTGGCTGCAGACAATTATTAATAAGCAAAATATTAAAAGTGAGGTACCTTTGCTCTGAGGACCCTGGCCACCCACGGGTCAGCACGCAGCAGGAACTCCTCCTGCCAGCAGAGACAGCAAACGCAGGCTTTGCCACGGCCGGCCCAGCACCTGGGTGCTCATGCCCAGGGCCCTGCCTGTCCTGCAGCCCAGGCCTGAGCAGCGACCAGCTGCCCCCAGTCCCGTCCCACAAGGCTGGTGGTGACAGGTGGTGGCCGATCAGTGGGGAAGGGGTGTGTGTGTGTGTATGTGTGTGTGTGTGTGTGTGTGTGTGTGTGTGTGATTTAAGGCTTTGCCTGATGCCTGCTCCCTTGCTGTCCTGTGTCCCCCGAGAGCTTGCTGTCAACACCCGCAGGTGGCCGACACGGCTGGGCAGCGCCTGGTGCTGGCCTGGCTTAGGTCACCCAGAAAGACGCAGAGGCCCAGCTGTCTGGTCTCTGGAAATGGATTTTGATCCTCTGAGCCCGGGTGCAGCATTTTATTACCTAAAATGACGCTTGCGTTACCTGTGTATCTTGTAAGTACAGACTGTTGCTACTGTTGTGATAAAATGCACACTTTCCAGCGCATCATGCACTTCCACAATTTACACACCAGCACCTCTGTCTGGCTCCAGATCTTTTGTTTAATTACCCTTGAGGCCAATTAAGCAGTTCCCGAGTCCAGCTCTCCCATCCCTGGAGGCAGCTCTCCGTGGCCTCTGTGGATTCGCCGGCTCTGGGCTTGTCACAGGATGGAACCGTCCCCACGCGGCACCTTCCTTCCGCGGAAGGGTTGCAGGTTTCCTCCCTACGGTCCCGTGCACCAACGCTTCCTCCCGTCCTTGCCACATCCTTCCTCCTGTGTAGGCCACGGCCACCTCTGATCATCCCCCATGCTCTGATGGACGCTTGTTCGTGCCGGGCTTTGGCCACAGGAATCCCACAGCTGCTGCAGTCCCCGGGACGCAGGGTTTTCCGTGGATTCGCACTTTCATTTCCCTTGGGCAGGTGCCCGGGACAGGAATTGCTGGGTCAGATGGGAGTCCTGTTACCATTTAGCCAAATTCCATCACACACGCACACACACACACACACACACACACCAACAACATTGTGCCAGGGCTCTGTCACCCGCTAACATGGGTCCCTGCTTTAGGAGAAATGAAAATTAAAGCGAAAGCACACATGTATGGGGTTGGGGGAGCTTTAATTGGAAAGTTAAGGGAAAGATAGGAAAACACTCCAGCTTTGGTGGCTGGCAGGGGCGCGCTCCGGTATAGGGGTTCAGACTGGTGTACCCCCAAAGATGATGGGCAGCTTTTAAAGATGGGTCATTACCTCTGGAATCCTCATGGCCCAGGGACAGTTCCCTTATGCCTAGAATCCTGGGGTCGCAGGTTCACGGTGGCTAGAGGCCTGTCCGCGCTGCGGAAGGTCCCCCTGAACCTCTGGTCTTGGTGTCCTCGGCCTCCAAGCAGGAGGGGAGCCCGCAGAGTCAGGGCTGACCAGCCCTGTCCAGCAGGTACTAGGACGCTCCCCAGATGGTCAGCAGGCCCCTGTGCAAAGAGGGGCAGAGGTCTGGCTCACGATTTTCAGTTAACAAGGGACACAAAAGGAAGGTCACGGTCTGCTCTGCTGCTGTCACCAGCTGGGCATCTTGCGGGCCCAAGCGAGGAGTCATATGACAGTGAAAGTGGCTTCTAGATACCTTACTGTCCCCAAAGAACACAGACAGTGCTCTTAAGGAGCAGCAGGTAGAGGCGAGCACTCGGCCTATGTCCCCAGCCCCACGGTGTCCCCTGTGTTACAGCTGTGTCTCAACCTCCCTACCTCCCCCTCAACACTGACTAATCTTTTCTTTTCTCTTCCCTTTCTTTCTTTTTTTTTTTTTTTTTAACTTTATTTATTTATTTATTCATCTATTTTATGGCCGGCTCAGCCTGCGCTGGGGGTGGGGCTGGCACAGCATGTGGCCCCGGGGATCGAACCGAAGTCCCTGCGGTTGCCTAAGCTTGCCGAAACAAGCGCTTTAGACTGCTGAGCCATCTCACTGGCCCTTTTTCTCTCTCTTTCTTTCTTTCTTTCTCCCTTTCTCTCTCCCTTCCTCTCTCTCTCTGTGTCTCTGTCTCTCTCTGTCTCTCTCTGTCTCTCTCTGTCTCTGTCTCTCCCTGTCTCTTCCTGTCTCTGTCTCTGTCTCTTGCTCTCCCTCCCTCCCTCCTTCCCTCCCTCTCCCCTTCACCCCTCTCTGGCCACGTTGCTGGGTACAACTGGTTTCTCTCACTTCAGTCTTGCCTGAAGTGTGTTTAAGGACCTGGATGACTCTGATGCACACCAGGCTGGATGAACCCCAACTGTGCTCTGCTTGCCGTCTCCCCCTTCTCTCATACTACTCCCCAAGTCTTTTGAGGCCCCTCTGTACATCCATTTCAGAAAAAGCAGATGCCTGGGTGAGCTGCTCCATGGCTGGGACGGAACACGAAGCCCTGTGACTTGCAGGCGAGGGCCTTCCCCCGTGGTTTCCGAGGGTTCCGTCCAGAGCCAGCTGCTGTGAGGCAGGAGCAGCGCAGCGCCAGCCTGTGGGAGAGCTGCTCACCGCCTGGCACCCAGGGGGTATGTGGGGGGGGGCAGAGTAGAGGAGGACTGAAGAGGAAGGAGTTGGGGACCCGTGACAGTCCCGAAGGTCACCCTTGAAGCCTACTTCCTCCCATCAGACCTCACCTCTGGCAGCCCAGTCAGCTTGGATCCCCTCCACGGGTCCCTGCAGGGTGCCCCAGCTCTTCATTTGTCACCCATTCCCGTTGGTGGTGGCCAGAGGTACTCAGCTGCGAGCATGTCCAAGGTCGCCCTCCTCCCAGGCCACCAGATTCCAACGCCGCTGCTCCTCCCCTGCAGGTACAACATGGTGGCCCCAGGGTTGTAGGCCACGGGTCAAACCCAGCTCCAGCCGCTTTTGTTCTGCACCGAGCTAAGAACGACGCTCGCGTTTTGAGGGAGCCGTAGATGGCAGCCGGAGCTGCATATGATTGGTCTTAGGCATCTCTCACCCGCCCTCTCCACCGTGGGGACCATGGGCGGCTCAGTGTGCTGACTGTAAAGACAGATGACCCCCAGCCTGGGGACAAGGGAGGGTGTGAGGTGGAGTCACCCTGCTGTGCCTTGCCACAGGCAGGGGAGGGGTCCTGGCCAAGGGACAGGGCTCTCCCTCCCCAGCCCTGCCAGGGTCCCCTCTCCAGGCAGCCACTCTCTGTGGCTCAACCCTCCCCCATCCCAGGAGGAGGTGACAGCTCAAAGTGAGCCATTAAAGTTGCATGGGGGCCATGCATATTTGATGGGCTTAACAAAGCACCCTTAAAGACACCGCAGACAGCCCCCAGGGGCAGGGCAGGCTGCCCACTGCAGCCTGGGCTCGCTCATCTGTCTGCAGCGGCATCCCTGGGACAGCTTGGCATCCTGAGCTCCTGCCACAGCCAAGCCGGCCCGTGGTCTCCTAGGAAGCTGCCCTTCCATTATTAATATGATGAGGACATCTGATAGCTGTGCGAGCCGTGGGTGTGACACGGGCTGCCTGGCCCCCTTCCAGGCAGCCTTCTCTTGGGGACAGTGTGCAGAGACTTCCTCATTCCGCCCATCCCAGGCCCACTGCTGGGGTGGTCCGCTGGAGACACCCCAGGAGAAGGAAGGGCAGCTTTGGGGGTAAGGTAGGGTCCCCCAGTTCATCTTGTGAGACTGTCAGGCTCTTGTGACACCAGTCCAGGGTCACTTTAGCCCCAGGACCACCCAGTGACCCACTTCTCCAAGTCACCCCGATACTCCTGGGAATCTTCAGTCTTCTCCCAAGGAGCTGCCGACCCCTGCGGCACCCGCGGATGTCCTGGAGCTCTTGGAGGGGGCTTGCTCGTCCTTGCAAGACTCATCCCTGGCCCATCCTTGGCTCAGCACTGCAGTCAGCAGCCCTGGCCGCCTGTGGCACAGACGTGGCCCGAAACCTGGCCCTAGGGGTTGTGCCTGCAGTCTGGCCTTTGCTATACTCAAAACTGGGGTCTCCCCAGCTTCTTACCATGGGATAGGGGACTCAAGGCCCGCCCTATTTTGGTTTCTGTCTAGATGTTTCCCTCAAAGCCTCTTGCTGCATAGAGGATTAGGTTAGAAGGTGTGATACTCATTAGCGTGTTACTGCTAATGTGTTTATAGCTAAATGTGCTACTAGGGGGTGAGGCTGGTCAGAAGAGGCGTTTGCTGGGGTGTAGCCTGATTGCTGGGGTGTGGCTTGGTTGTTGGGGCGGGGCTTGGCTGTTGGGGGTGTGGCCTGCTTGCTGGAGTGTGTGGAGCTTGGTTGCTGGGGCGGGGCCTGGTTGCTGGGGGCGTGGCCCGGTTGCTAGGGTGTGCTCACAAGGTCTATCACCCTCTCGGCTCCTCCCTTCTCTCACTGCTTCCTGTCTGCTATGCCTGGAGCAGCTGCCCTCTGCCCAGCCTTGGAGCCAACCACGGACAGGCTTGAGCCAAAATAAACTTTTCCTCTTTTCAGTTGCTGGTGTTGGGAATTGGTTCCAGCGCCGAGGAAAGTGACTAAGACGTCCCCCTGCCCGATCTGTCCAACACGAAGCTTCAGCTCTCCTCCCAAGCCTGGTTCTTGCCCAAGGCTCCCTGCAAGGGTGGGCCAGATCCCACTGACATGCCAGGCCAGATGCCAGCTTGATGCCCTCCTCTCCTAAACTCATGTGGGCGGGCACTGCCCCCAAGACCCTGGCGGCCCTACCTCCCCGTCCCCAGCCCTGAGCAGCCCCTGCTGGCCCCTTGGCCTCTGCCATCACCACCATCACAGTGAGCTTCCCAGCGGGTCTTGGCTTCCTCTGGAAACCAAACCCCCACCCTCTTCTCTCAGCTCAGCTGGAAACCTAGACGAGGCTCCTGCACCCCCCAGAGCGCCCGACCCCACGGGGTCCTGGAGTCAGGCAGAAATGCTCAGGCTTGGCCACCCACACTCTGGGCCATTTATCCAGCTGCTGGCGGTTAAGGCCCTGGTCCTGGACCGCAGAGCAGCACTGTGTGACCACGAGCTGACACTTGCACCTGCTGGCCCTGATTCCCTACCGGCGGACACCCAGGGTCCGCTACTCAGCTGTCATAGCCCACCTGGCGGGGAACCCATGCTTGCTTGGAGTCACAAGAAATGAAGTGTTTGTCCTGGGAGCAGGGACTGTATTGCATGAGTTTGGGACAAGGACCCACGCAACACCCATCGAAGTCGGGACCTCGTGATGCACCCTACAACCTCAGGTCCTGTGGGCTGACTTTGTGGGACCCCCAACGCAGAAGAGAAGAATCAGGAGCCCAACTGGGTGCCCCTGGCCCTTCAAGAACCACCCTGAACCCAGAGCAGCACTGGCGTTCAAGCGGGGCTCCCTGGTGAGGGGTGCTGGAACGGAGTGTTGCAGCTCAAGTTGGGACCAGAGAGCTCCCTTGGCAGATGCGGCCAGCGACGGTCAGGGACCAGAGGTGGGGGGGGTGGGGCGTGCCCCAGCCTCAGCCCTGCCTTGGGAACCCAGCAGAGGGGGCTTGGCGACTGGAGCAGTGAGTCCCATCTCTGGGCAGCTGCTCAGGAGGAAGCAGGTGTCCTGGCAGCCCAGCGTGTTCCGCCCCTCCCAGACAGCCCACACCCACCTCCAAGACGGCACAAGGGACTCAGCCATCCTCACATGTGGGAAGCAGTTTCAGATTCCTGTGCCATTTGTTATCTCTCTTTCTAAAAGAAAAACCATTCTCCTAAACATCCTGGGAGGCCTGTGATTTCATGATTCCAAGATTTTCTGGTCCAGGGACTCGGGGGTGGGAAGATTCTTGGAGTTGGTGATTCTGGCCCAGTGCAGGGGGATAGGTAGGTATCTGGTCCAAAGGACTCAGTTATGCAGCCCTGACAGGAGTTTCCCACCCACAGAAGGGCCAGGAGGAGCTCACGGCAAGAGCCCAACTGCTGGCTTCTGGGGGCAGGAGTTCAAAGACTCCACACCGGGCAGGCCGCAGTGGCAGCCTGCCCAGCAGGTCTGGAAGGGCTGCTGATGGAGCCCCGCTCTGCCCCGCACACCCCATGACGCTCCACCCCCCTTCTCCAGCATGCAGAGGCCCCACTCTCAGAGGGCAGGGCCCCGCTGGGCTGTCAGGTGCTGGCTCTGGGAGGAGGTCACCCTCAGCCTACTGGCCCTGGCTCTTGGCTGCCTTCTCATGGGGTGGGAGTCAGGTGGGCGCCCGTGGGATCAGAGCCCAGCCCTGAGCTGTCAGGACTCAGGAGTGGAGCTCTCATGGCGGACCTTCAGCATCGGAACCATTCACATCCTTCTTCGCCTCCTTCCCACTGTCACCAGCCCTGGAAGCCGTGGGTGCCCAGTGTGATTCTGGGCCTCCTGGCCAAAGCATGCCTGATGGCCACCCAACGTCATCCCCTCCTTCTTGGGTGCTGCTAGCTGACCCCCTTCAGGGCCCCCTGGGGTTGGAGCTCTGGGTGTGGTAGTGACAGCCACCAGCTCCTTCTCAAGTCCTCTGTGCTCTGGGTCCATAATCTGTGAGAGAAGAAGGGGTGAGGAGTGGGGGAGGGGCTGCCAGCAGCAAATCTGGTCCAAATCTGGGCCTGGGCTGGACAGCGTTGCAGCTCAGCAATCAAATGATGCCAGGGCCTGTGCACGGGGCAGGGAGAGTTCATTCCTCAACATTGCTGAGGGGGCTGTGCAGGCTCCTCCCAGGTTCTGGAGGGGGCCTCAGGGTTATGGGGGAGCAGAGTCAGGGTACCAGCGGGCAATGGGCCTCTGTCCAGGGGTTGTGGGGAGGTGTCATGGTGATGATGGTGGTGATGATGGTGGTAGTGGTGGTGGCGATAGTGGTGGTGGTGGTGGCGATGGTGGTGGTGGTGGTGGTGATGGTGGTGGTGGTGGTGGTGGTGGTGGTGGTGGTGGTGGTGGTGGTGGTGGTGGTGGTGGTGGTGGTGATGGTGGTGATGGTGATGATAATGAAAACAGCCCTGCTCGGTGCCTAAGCCTGTGCTGTGGAGTCATGTGCCTCATCTCATCACATCTTTGTAGCTGTCATGGAGTTTTGCCTTATTTTGTTATACTTATCATCCCCTTTTACAGACACAGAAACTGAGGCTCAAAGAAGAAGCAGGAGCAGGAAAAGAAGAGGAAGAAGGAGGAGGAGGAGCAGAGGGAGAAGAAGGAGAAAGAGAAGGATAAGGAAAAGGAGAGGGAGAAGGACGAGAAGAACTGAGGCTCACAGAGGTGAAACCGCTTGCCCGAAGCCAGCAAGGGCGTGGCGGGGCTGGCACTGGACCCCACACCCACCCACTGCCCTGGTCCAGCAAAGCCCAACCGTCTGCCCCTGCTGCGGCATGCAGCTGAGGAGCTGGGGGACTTGCCGCACCCCAGGTCCCCACCTCTCCTAGCTGGCAGTGCACACCCATCCGCTTCTGAGCCTGTCACACCATCCCAACCCCTCAGCAAAGGGACCCCATGTTCCTGCCTTCTGAGATCCCCATGGGGCCCCTGAAGGACAGTTCACACCCGAGGGGGACAGGGTGGCTGAGAGCTGTTGAGGAGCCACTGGCGAGACCCCAGGTGCCTGGCTCTCCACCCAGGTCCCCTTGCCCTCATTCTGGGCCCTCAGGGCAGTGGGCTGGCCACCGCGGGCGCCCTCCTGGGAGCGGAAGCAGGACGGGCTGTGGCAGGACACCTGACCCCCCGCTCTGAGCTGGGCCAGAGTCTGTGCTGCGCCTGGATGCTGGACCCAAGCTGCGACGTGGCGTCCGGCCCACCTCGGCACACCTGTCCAGGATGGACCTTCCTGGCCCTGGAAGAGAGGGCTCCACCAAGCCACCCAGGCTGGGCCTCCTGTCCTGCCAGTCTGGGGCAAAGACTGACACAGACAGGCAAGGCCGGAGCGGCGGCTGCTCCATCAGAACCTGGCATCAAGGTCACCGCCTGGCTTGGGGGGCCACTGACCCCACCTGTGTCCCACCGACGCGACAGTGGCCTGGCTTCTGGCAGGGGCCCAGTCCGCTGCGCTGCACCCCACCCCCAGGCCCCCCTAGCTCAAGCTGTTGATGAGGAAATTAGAAAAACAGAACCAGACGCCTCTGAACATCCTGGCTCGGAAGGCGGCGGTGGCGGCCCGCGCTCCTCCTCTCCTCGCCTGCTGTCTGCTGCCCGCAGCCCCTCACCCAGCAGGCCAGGCCTCCCTGCAGCCCCCGCCTCAGCCTGCTGTCCTCCATGCCTCCACTGCCAGTGAGAGCCGGCCTCCGACCCGGGCCGGGCATCCCCTGGGAACCTCGATGCTGCCTGCCCTGCGTGGCCCCACTCCCAGGCCCCCGCCTGTTGCCCCCATCTGCCCCTCTGCCTCTCTGCAGAGGCCTTGGCCTTTGCCGGCCCCCAAGAGGCCTCCTGCCAGGGAAGTGAAGCCCAGTCGTGTTGTGGGGAAAGGTGATTCATGACAGGCCTCGGCCATCTATCCCCTCCAGGTCTCAGCCAGGCAGCAGGGAAGGGCTTGGGTCCCTGGGGACCCGGAGTCCCTGGGCCACTGGCTTGGAGGAAATGCATGATGACTCGGCCTCCTCCTCGCAGCCTTGGGTCTTCCAGAGGAACCTGGGAAGGGGCTTGTGCAGGGCCCGCGCAGGCCCCCTGCAGGCCTCAGTCCCCACCCCCCAGCCCCATGACCTCCACCAGGGCTCCCAGGTCTGACCCTGAGGGAGTCTGGCTCAGGCCCTCCGCCCCCCACACCGCCACAGACCCATCTCCATCATGAAGGGAAAATAAAAGGGAGAAAAATAACACCCACCCCATCTAATCCTTTCCCGGCTTATACCACGCAGCTCAGCTCTCTCGCCCGCTCCTCTGGGGGATGATGGAAATGTGAATTTAAATAGAGTTATGTTGAAAGAACATTACCCAGCATGGTCCCAGCAGGGAGGGCCCCGCCGAGGCGCAGCGCAGGGCCCACGGTCGGCCGGCAGGAGTGCGAGCGGGGCCAGCACCCCTGGACAATTACAATCAGGACAGCTTGATTAGCCGTCCTCCTCCCGCGCCCTTCCCATGAATCTCCTTAATAGCTAGCTGCCTCCCTCCGGGCCGCGGGCTGGACACTGGGGACCAGCCGCGTGTGGATAATCTCCTGGTGGCGGTGGCGCCGCGCATGATGCCATCCGCAGCTAACAGAGGTCTCCAACCAGCTCTCCGGGCAGCTCACTCCCCGCCTTCCCTGGCGGGGTCGGCCGCCAGCCTGGGACAGGATTAGCTCGGCTGTCTGCACGGAGCTGAGGCCTGTGACATGGGCTCTGGGCGGAACAGAGCTGCTGCCATGAGCCGGGCCAGCCATGAGCCCCCCGGTTCCCTGGTGAACCCCCATACGCCTCTCCTTCCAACCACCTGGGCACCCTTGTAGGCAGGCGGGCAGGTCACCGTCCTCACTGCTGGGCACTGTGTGGGTGCTCTGGGCAGGGCTGTGTGTCACACATCTTGCCGGAGGGGCCAGCCTGGCACTGAGGGCAGAGGTGGGGCTGGGCCCAGGGCATGGTGTATGGGGGAGCAGCTGCCCAGCCGGACACCCAGCCAGAGACCAAGGGCTGGCACACTACTGAGCTCGATGTTTCCTGCTCATGAGGGTGTCACCCTGCACTGCTGGAAGAGGGGACCCAGGAGGGAGGTGGGCTGTGGGTCTACTACAGGTTGCTGGGGGTCTGAGGAAAGGGAGACGCCCCAGCCACCAGCGAGGCCACGTTCCTCTTGGCTCCCCGCAAGGCAGCTGTTGGCCACCTTCCCTTGCGTGGGGCTGACGGGCACACTGCTAGCCGGCAGAGCCTGCGGAGAGGAGGGTTGTGACCATGCCAGGCCACGCGCGACTGCTCCGGTTTTTGTCCCCTTCACTCTGGGCTGCTTGTGTGGAGGGGAGCCCAGCTGCCACTGTGTCACAAGAACGCATAAGTGGTCCTGTGGAGACGTCCACGGGGTGAGAAACCGAGGCTGCCAGTCACACAGCTGTGTGGAAAGTAGGTGCTTGGGGTGTGGCAAGGCCATGAGGGCTGCAGTCCCCCAGGGACAGTTGACTGTGGCCCTTTCCGGTCCCCAAACAAGAATCACCCATGCCCAGTGCCCTTGAATTCCTGACCCCACGAGCTGCACAAGGCAATAAATGTTGGTCAGTATTTTGGGACACCTTATCATCCAGCAGTTGATAACCAATCCCAGAAGCACCTGCTGTCCGCCTCTTCCTTTGTTGGGGCTGCGGGCCCAGGAGGGTGCTGCTGTGCGGGCTGGGCTCCAGGCTCCTGAGGAGCCAGCGGGCTGGCGCGCACGTCAAAAGGAACAGTAGATGTCAGGATCGTGTGGGGTTTGGGCTCAGGGCCTGTGTCCCCTCCCCTCCTGCTCCCAGGTGACAGGGCTGCCATCTCTGTTTGACCATTGCCCTTTGGATGGTAAAGCTGGCAGCTACTGCACAGAGGGCAGGTTGGGGAATTTCATCCATTCATCCGTCCGTCCGTCCATCCATCTATCCATCCATCCATCCATCCATCCTTCCTTCCATTCATTCGTAACCAAGCCAGGAACAGCCAGTCCCCTTCCCCACCCTGCCACCTTGGTCCAGCCCCGGGGGTCGCTCTGCTAGGACACTGATGGAGGTCACCACGGCCGTGGCACAGAGAAGGCCGGTGCCTGCCCGTCCAGGCGGTCTGCAGCCAGAGAAAGCAGGCAGCAAGTCCGTAGCAAGGCCAGCCCCAGGCAGGGGCCGCAGTGCATTCCAGACCGTCCTAGCCTTTGACTCCATAATCTCCTCCTGGACCCAGCCGAGGGAGCGCTTAGCAGGCGGGTGCTGCTCAGCAGCCAGTGGAAAACGGAAAGCAGTATCCAGCAGCCAGGGAGGTCCACAAACGCATCCCACGAGTCCACGTGGCCTCTGAGGTCCGACTGGCGGGCAGGGGTCTCCGGTCTTCCGGGGTGCAATCGCTCTGGGCCTTGGCCTGCCCCTCTGTGAGTGGACCACAGGAAGGCCTGGCTGTGGACTCCTGCGAGGACTCCACAATCGAGAAGCTGCTCCGGCTCGGCTGGGCTCCTGGCCCTGAACTGGGTGGCACAGAGGCCACCTCTGGGCAGAGGGGATTGGTGGCGGGATGCTACCCTCACCACACCTTCTTCAGCCGCAGTAAGCATCATCCCGACACATGCGAATCAGCGCCACTGCCGTGCAAACGAGCTGGGGGATGGCGACGGCCAGCAGCCGGCACGCGCAGCCCCCGGGGGGCCTTCATGCGGCCACAGCAAAGCTGCCTACACAGGGCAGTGGGGGTGCGGGAGCAGAAGCAGAGGTGGATGGGGAGCAGGGCCGCTAGGACTGGCCGTGGGTGTGGGCGAGGAGCCGGGTGTCCGTTTCTGACCCCTGACACCCACCTGTCGTGGGCACCGGCTGTCCTAGGGGAAACCCAGGATACAACTGCAGGTCTTGAAGGTTCTCACAGGACAGAGCTGGTGCCTGGGACCAAACACAGTGAACACCACCGCTGCAGTAAACGCCACTGTGTCCCACCCGAAGCCAGGTCCCACCCATAGGAGCGTCCTCCCTGGTCCACACTGCATGATTCCTAAGGAGGTGCTGCCTCTGGCGATGACAGACAGCAGAGCAGGGCCAGGGCCCCTCCTGGGCACAGGAGAAAGAGGTGATTTATGTCACTGGGAACAAAATTACAAATGCAGATGGCAGCAGAGCCTGTCAGGTATTCCAAGGTGGGGAGCACTCAGGAAGGCGTCCACTTTAGGTTCACAGTGAGCAACACCTTAGTCGCAGCCTTGAATGTCTGAGCCCTGGACCCAGGCCAAGCCCCAGTGAACAAGATCGTGTTATCCTTTTCCCTGCCCAAGAGGGAGAGAGCTCCTTATCTCTGTTGTGTGTCAGTCAGAGATGACTGTGATATGCTGTGTAACAAGCATTCCCATTGGCCAACTGTTTGCCCTGACACCATTTATCTTTCTGGCTTGTGGCTCTGTGGGATTCATGCTTGTGTCCCCTGCTTCTAAACCTTTCAGGAGAAGTCACTTCCTCGTCCATGGTCTTCTGGTGGCCCTGACAGCAGCAGGTGCCTACAAAGGTCTGTGTTCCGCACCGTGAACCTTTGCCCATCTGTCCACCTTTGCCCATCTGTCTACCTTGTCCACTACATGGCCACGCCCTGGTCATATTGTAGGAAGCACAGCGTCACCAGGCAAAGAGCACAGCAACCAGACGGGGAGGGAGGGATGGGGAGCCCCCAGCACCTGGGACCTCATCTGGTCTCCCGGCTCGGCTTCAACCAGCTGCAGTGCCCACCCTGTACCCCTGGGGGAGGTTTAATGGCTCCTCAGGCCTGTCAGTCACTGCCATCCTGCACCCCAGGCTCCCCAAGCAGCAGGTGACACCCCAGCCACATGCGGCAGCCTGACCTTACCTCCCGCGTGTGCCCCGCCTCCACCGCCTGGCTCCTAAGCCTGTCCTGCATCCACCGCTTCTCCATGTGCACAGTGGATGCCCAGCCCGAGCTGCCCCTGCCAGCGCCAGGACAGCAGCCGCAGCTTCCTCACAGGTCCCCGCCCTCCGGATCCCCCCCCACCCCACTCCACTGGAGCACTCGACACCCCGCCAAGGTCCTCAGGTTCGGGCCACCTTCCTGCCGTCCATCTCTCCCTCTCTCTCTGACCCCATCTCTCTCCTGGTGGTGTTCCTCTCACAGGGCCCTTGGCCAGGTCCCGGCACACCCTGGCTGCCTTGTTCCTGACCCAGAGCCTCTGCCCTGTCCTCTTCCCTGCCGCCCCCCTACCCCCCGCCCTTGGCGCCCTCCACAGCCTCCTCTCCACCTCTCTTCCCTCCATGCCTTTTATTTCCGTAGAGCCCATGCTACCATCTGAGTATAGCTCCCTGGTTCCCTGGAATTACATTCCAAATAAATTCCAATGAGTATTTGGTGGAAACAGGAGGAGACACAAAAGGCAAGAAGACCAAAGCTCTCCCGGGGGATCCACATGTGAGGGGCTTTTGGGGAGGACTTCAAGGGGGGCCTGGACGCCATGTGAGCCACAGCTCTGAAGTAAGGGACTCCCACCGGGGCGGGGCTGGAACCTCGCAGAGTGAAGCTGCACACCAGTGAGCAGGTAGCCCAGGCGGAAGCGGCCGCTGGGAGCGGAGGAGGCCCGGTCTTCCCTGTGCCCTAGAAGATGTGGGCTGGGGGTCTGCATGTTCCGCTGGTGACAGAGTCAAGCGGCCCAAGTACCCTGGGGAGCCCCCAGGCAGGGGTGGTTCTTCGGCCTTTGCTCTGGTTGGGAGCTGGGCACAGCCCCTGGAAGGGAGAACAGAACGGCGGCCGGTGTGCGCCTCCTGTGCCTCACCAGGACGCACTGGCTACCCAGGCCTTAAGAACAAGTTGCCGGGTGTGATCTCCCTGCCTCAGCCTCCCAGAGCGCTGGCATGACCTGCACGAGACACCAGCTGTGCCCAAGAGGCTTTTGTTTTTCATAGGGTCATAGACTGGAGAGTTACCCAGAAAGTTAGATATCTACCAGGTGATATTCATAACGAGAACTTAGACAGAAAAACCTACAAGTCTTGGACACAAAATGATACCCAGCCAATCAGGCCTCTGGTGGGAGGCGGGGCTGAGGCTGAGCTGGTCAGAGGCACGATTGGGTCTGGGCCCAGTGGCCTTGGATTTTAGGGTCCCGGACACAGGCCTTGGGCTCAAGGGAGGGTAGGGAGTTGAACCCCACATAAAGTCAGGGCCGTGGGACAGGACCACTGTCCCATGAACACACAGGCAAGAGAGAATCCCCTCTACAGGAGAAAAGGAAGATGGTGAGGCAAACTGTGCCCCTGACTTCATTCCCACAGACATTCGAGATCTGAGCTTATTCTGAGTGTAAGGCGGGACCCGAGTCCTGTGGAGTCTGCAGTGGCTCTGACTGCCTTGGTGAACAGAAGCGTGAGCTCAGGGGACCCAAGACTCCCAGGCAGAGCTCACCGGGTCCCTGCAGATAACGCTCTGATGGAGAAGGAATGCACGATTGAAAATAACAAGGCGTGCTCAGACCCAAGCGGCCGGAAGGACGCGAGCGCCGTGGAGGTCACGGCTAACAGGACCAGCGCCCGAGGGACCACAGTAGCCAGGTCTGCAGGCGGCAGAGAGAGAAAGCAAATGACTTCTCAACGCCGACCCCCGGGGAGCTGGGACCGGGCCACCGGTGCGCCCAGACTCTGAACCGAGAATTTCATTTGCTGTGCTCTGTGCCTCTGAGCAGCGACAAACCCCTGGAGCCCAAGCGTTCCCCAGCGTTGCCTCTCTGGGGGAGAGGCGCCCGAACTCTGCAGCTGTGAGTCTCCGGGGTGGATCCTGGAATCTGCCCTCAGAGTTTCAGTGCCAGCTGCGATGTGCAGGAGCTGCACGCTGGGAAGGGTGCCTGACTCCATGGAACCGAACGACAGAGGCTCGGCACTGAGGAGTCGGAAGGCAGCCTACCTTGGGCCGGCAGGCTGAAGACGGGCCGTTCCCAGAGCGTTTGCCTGGGCTTTGTTCATACAGGTTTTGCAAGCGAGAGACGCAAAGCTGGAAAGCGTGGCGAATTTTACTGAGCAGCATCAGTTACTCTTCGCTGCAGAGCAGGAAGTCCCCGAGACAAGCTAGCAAACAGGATGTGTTCGGGAGAGAAAGTACAGGCTGCGTGGCTGCACGCGGTCACACCGGGCAGGGTCAGGTTATCGCTGGCGCAGTCGGTCAGGGCTGAGTTACGTGCATGGTGGGCTGCATGACCACGCTATGGTGTCCTAATATGGTGTCAGTTACCAGTTGGTTTTTAAATTTTTTTAAATTTCCATCCTAGCTGGACTCCTGCTCGGTCTGCAGTTTGAACCTCCGGCGCAGCCCTCCCCTCCCGGGGCTCAGTGGCAGCAAATCCGGTCTCCTGCGGCCAGACACTGGCACAGGAGGAAATGTCACACTGGTGGACCAAGGCCGCGGCTCCCATCTCCTGCTCTGCCCCAGGACCTCCTGCCTGGTGGCCCTGTCTGCCCCAAGGCCACATTTGGCGGCTGCCCTCCCTGCCCTGGGTTCTTTGCCCCTCCTGTGTTTGATCCTCCCCCGGCCCCGTCAGCCTCCAGCCTCTACTGTTGACACCCCAATCCCCGTCAGAACAAGAACCAGTTTTTTCCTAAGATGAACTCCGCTTCCTACTTTCAAAATAATATCCACCAGGCATGGTGGTACACACCCATGATCCGGCACTTTGGGAAGCTGAGGCAGGAGGATCGGAAGTTCAAACCCAGGCTAGCAAGACCTTGTCTCGCATAATAAAACAAGGCTGGGGATGCCCCTCAGCACCGAGGCCCTGGGTTTGGCCCTCACTCCCACTGTCCCTGCAGCATTTGCATCTAGTATATTAAGAAGTGATTTTGTGTGACAGGAGCCACGAGGAGAGCTGGGGACTCAGAGATAGAATGGGCAGCCGCCGGCTCGGCTGTCGCTGTCCCACCTTGGGCCGCAGCCTCAGCCTTGGCAGCCTGGCCTTGGCACCTGCTTCTCTAGTGACATGTGACAGACTCGTCACACACAGCAGCCGAGACACTGAGGCCCAACCCACCCCCAGAGCACGGGGCTGGAGACGCAGGCGCACGCTCGGGCCCCCAGGCATGTGC
The DNA here is from genome assembly GCA_004027915.1 of Capromys pilorides. Taxonomy (NCBI): domain Eukaryota; kingdom Metazoa; phylum Chordata; class Mammalia; order Rodentia; family Capromyidae; genus Capromys; species Capromys pilorides. Next base: position 61,691 of record PVKN010000003.1, on the reverse strand, counting down.
CCCGCTGCTGCCTGCCTAGGATCGAAGCTCTGGTCTGTCATCTCCACTCAGTATTGACAAAGCCAAGTACAAAACACAAAGCAGGAAAGAAATGCGCCCTGTCACTCGGACTCCCCCGCCCCTGCCGGGCTTGGCAGCCCCCGGCCGCCCCCGCCTTTGTATTATGGGTTTATGTCAAGGTATGTTGGATTCTAAATTAAATGTCAGCCCACTGTACATTTCTGGCTCCAGCCGCAGAAAGTGAGGAGCTGGCGCTGGAGACCATCCAGTAGCTCGCTCGCCGTGCCTAACCGCGAGGGTGACAAGCCCATTGAATCACAGCGCAGTGCCTCTCCCTGCCACGGGAAGCCAAGATAAATTTATTTTTAATGATAAATGTGACTGTCAGAGTTAAGTTGAAACAGCTTTACGGGTAGAGCTGAGCGCCCTCGGCGGTGCGGGGCACAGGCTGGGTGGATGAGGGCCAGGGGTCCCGACCTCCCGGCCCGCCAGCCTGGTCCCCGAGGGACAGCAGCATCCGGCATTCGGCCCACGTCCCGTGACCCACTGCGTGCCGGCTCATCAGCATTCTCTGAGCTGCTCAGGCCCAGCTCTGGCCGAAAAGCCTTGGGGCACCGGGGAGAGAGACCTGGGCTCTGATCAGAGTTCAGGTTCCGACCCTGCCGAGTGCTGTGTGATGTTAGCGAGGGTGCTTAATCACTCTGAGCCTCAGTTGTTTCATCTCTTTAAAGTAAGGATGTTACATCATGTGAGCTGGTGCATGCTTCGGAGCCCAGCGCCCTGGGAGGCTGAGGCAGGACGGCTGAAAGCTTGCGCTCAGCCTGGGCAGCTGGATGACTTAGTGAGAGCTTGTCTTAAAATAAAAAGCAAACAGGGCCAGAGGTGGAGCTCCATGCGAAGGTCCTGGGTTCAGTTCCCAGGACTGCATGCAGAAACAAACAGGGACATTAAAAACACACCTAGGACTCTGGAGAAGATGACAGGGAACAAGGCATGTCACAGAGGGGCCATGGCCACAGGAAACGTTGAGTGAAGGTCGTTGAGTGTTAATGGTGTCCTTTTATCAACAGGACCATCACGCAGTCGGTATGATAGCTTCTAGAGCCAGTTTCCTCACCTCTAAGCTGGCTCCTACTTGAGGGTGGCTGGGGGGATTGAGGTGCCTGGCACCAGGCTGATGCCCAAGATGGCAACAGGCCCAGGGCTGGCTCCTGCTGTCCCCCCGTGACACTTGGTTGTCTCCTGGGTGCTCTGTTTATGACCCTCCAGCATAGGGGCACCTCGCCACCTGCCCGGCACACACTCCCTGCCAAGGCCGGGCCCAGGAGCTGAGCCCCCACGGGACAATGCTGAGCGCCTGGCAAGGGCAGCCGCTGCCCTGTGATTGATGTGTCCTGGCTCTGAGGGAGGAGCAGGACGTCGCTGCCCTGCTCTCTGGAATTTAAACGAAAGATCCCAGACAGGAAGGCGTTGCCTCTCGGTGTGGTCATCGCAGCCAGGTGCCCGTGGGCAGGAAAGGCAGGGCTAGGCAGAAATGGGGGTAAGAGGGGGTGGTGGGTGCCAGGCGGCCTGGGGGCTGGGCCGGTGTGATGACTTGTGCCCCTCAGCCTCGGCAAGGGCCCTCAGAGGGTGACAGACAGACTGTCCCTTCTCCCACGTGGACCTCAGCGGCCTGCTTCAGTTCCCATCCCCCGGCGTCACACCTGTGGGTTGCTGAGCGGAGATGACGCCCCCAGGGTCCCAGGTGGGCTCAGCACAGAGCAGAAGCCTGCCGCCCCACACCTGTGCTTCCCTTGCAGACCCCTCCTCTAGGGTTCTGAGCAGAGAGGCTTGGGGTGTTCAGACTTGCACCCCTGCGGGAGCCAGAGCCATCACAGCTGAGCAGGTCCGAGGCCCCGCAGCAAGCACTGCCACGAAGAGCCACTAGATGGCTCCCGCTCGCCTGTCCAGCGCCTTGCTGCAGGCCTGGGAGCAGAGTGGGCTCCTGTGTCCCCTGGGCTGGCGACCGCTGCGCCTGCACCAAGGAAACGCCCCCTTCCCCCCTCCCGACTGCTCTTCTTCCCCAGGCCTCCCAGTGGCTCAGCCAAAGGGAACCCCTCCTTCCTTGGGTTCTCAGCGCCGAGCCTCCCCAGGGTGGTCTCTCCTGGAAGCCACCAGGGGGAAGGATACGTCGCTCCCACCCCTGTGGGATCCTGGATTTGAGTCCGTCCCCATGTGAGCTTTGTTCCAGGCACTGCTGAGCGCCCCACAAACCTCAAACTCTTAACTTCCATGTTGAGAGAGGAAACAGGCCGGGAAGTCGGCTCAAGGTCGCGGGAGGTAGCTGAGCCCTGCGTGGGCGGCTGCTAAGTGCGGCCTGAAAACCCGGAGAGCCCTCGAGAGGCAGGTGCTCTTCACCCTTTGGGAAACTGAGGCTCAGAGGTGCCCTCGCTGGCCTCAGACCACACAGCCAGCAAGGTCTCCACTCTGTCCAGGCCGAGGGCCCTCGAGGTCACCTGCTGACCCCTAACGGGTAGGATAGGTCAGGTGCCCTCCAAGCAGAGCAGGGCCCAAGAGGCGGCCACCTGACTGCCAGACAGCCTGGTGGGCAGCGGGGTGGGCACCCTGGAGCCCAGCTGGCGCTGTGGCCCGTGGAGAGGACCCCACCTCCACATCCACCGCACCCACTGCTGAACCAGGTGCTCCAAGGGACAGAGAGCGGGAACTAGGATGGGACCCAGACCGGCAGCAGTGGGGAGACGAGGCGGGTGCCAGGGAACAGCTCGGCGGCCAACGCGCCCCACGAGCCAGAAAGCAGCATGGGGGAGATGCGGGGGGCAGGCGGGGGCGTCGCTTGGAGCTGGAGGGGGTTGTCGCGCACGCAGGAGCCACCCGGCCAGAGCCACAATAGCAGCTCGTTAACGCACAGATTAAGGACTTTGTCAATTACCTCGAAGGCTGCGCAGCGGATTAAATGCTTTCAGAAGCGCTGGGGCGGGAAGGGGCGGAGAGAAGACCCCCGGCTCAGATCTCTCCCCGGCCGCGGGGGAGTGGGGGTGCGAGCAGGGATGGTGGGGGGAGCTGGGACTGGCTCCGGACGTGGGGGACTGCAGGGCTGCCCCCCCTGCATCCCCGCCCCCTGCCTCGCTCGCTCTGAGCTTCGAGCAGCGCGGCACCGCCCCCGCGAGGACTTGGGGCGACTCCCGCCCGGGAGGAAGTTTCAGGGGTCCCGGGCCCCTCGGGAGCGCGAGCGAGCACGACCACCTGGGGACCCCGACCCGATCCCCCCGCGTCACGGTATCTGAGCCTTTTGCAGTAAAGTGTCCACGTGCGCGCGTGTGCGCGCGTGTGCCGGGGAGGCCGAGGGAGCAATAAAAGGCGAAGAGTCCGAGACAAAAAGACGCGGAGTGGGGAGGGGGAGCGGGCGGAGGCGCGGAGCGCGGGGCGCGGGCGCGGGCGCGGGGACGGGGACGGGGACGGCGCGGGCGGCGGGGACGGCGGGGCCTCGCGCTCCCGCTCCGCTCCCGGCGCACACCCGGCGCTCACACACGCGCGCACCTGCTCACGGCAGCCCGCGTCCAGGCCACGCCGGTGCCGGCAGCGCCCGGGGCCGGGAGCCAGGGAAGGCAGAGTCCCGAGCCCCGCGCCCCGCGCCCGCGCCCACCTCTCCCACCGCACCCCGCCTGGGTGCCCGCAGTGGCGCCGCCCCGGAGATGGGCACCGACCGCTGGAAGACCGCGGGCAGCGCTTCCCAACTTGAGGACCGGCCGCGCGACAAGCCGCAGGTACACGGGGCGCGGGGACGCCAGGTCCGTGCGACCGGGGGCTGGAGTTGTCCGGGGCGCGCGCCCACGGGCGGCCGAACTCAGCTAGGGAAGCCCAGCCCCCAGCGGCCAGATTCCCCCAGGTCCTCCCACGTGTGCGGGGCTGCGGGGAGTGGGGGACCCAGTGCGCGCCCCGGTCCGCCCTTCAGGTCCCCGAGTGACCACCGACCAACGACTTCCCTGCCAGCGCTCCTCCTCGTCCTGCCTCCGCCACGGTCGTCTAAGTCCCCTTTCTCGATGTACCGGGGCCAGGCGCTGGGCTTGGCACCCGGGCGTCGGGACCGGCCCCACGCCCCGCCCCGGGGTGTCCCGCTCGTCTTGCGGCGTGACAGGACCCTGCGTGTAGATCATATCACTCACTCGCCGCGAGACTGGCGTGTGACTCTCAGACTTCAAGACGAGGGACACCGGGCTCAGAAAGGGCCGGCTGCAGGCAGGCCACACGGTGCGGTGGGATTTGAACCTGCTGCCTCTGCGTGGCGGGGCGTTGGCCTGCAGGGTGCCTGCAGCTGTGCCCTGCGGAGGGGCGAGGGCGGAGCACCGGGCAGCGCCAGCTGGAGTCCTGCAAGAGCGGGAGCAGTGGCTCAGCCCGGGGCTTGCCCTAGGCCGGCGCGCAAAGGGACCAAACAGGAGGAGGCTGCTCGCCGAGGAGCGGAGATAATGGGGCTGCTCGTTTTAAATTTTAAATTTCTCCCAGACAGATGCCATTGGGGAAGGAGCAGTTGAGTTCGCAGCCGCCAGTGGGGGCGGCAGGGGCGGGCCTTGGCGCGCTGGCGTTGCAAATCTGCAGCAGGCTCTTTCTTCTGGAGGGGTCAGGAGTGGAAGGAGCCCAGCAAGGTACACACCGGGTGACAGAGATTAGGGGATTCGAACCTGGGACCCACACCTCTCCAGCCTCACAGGGCGGCCAAGAGGAGATGGAGTCTTCCCCAAGCAGATACAGAGGCACTTCCTGCTGGGGTCTGACCCCCCCTCCTCCTTACCGAGAGCCATCAGACCCCGGGACTGAGGCCGCCCTGGCCATCATGGCCCCATCTGGGCTCACCCACCTCTGGATCTGTGCTGCTTCACCTTGTTGGCTGCCCAGGTTCCCCAAGCCCACCACAGATGCCCGGTTGTTCCTCAACACCAAGCTCAAGCTGGGCATGGTGGCACACACCTGTCATCTCAGCACTCAGGAGGCCTGAGGCAGGAGGGTCACTGAGGCCAACCTAGGCTACAGAGTGAGTTCAAGGACAGCCTGAACTATACAGAGTGACCCCTTCTCAAAATAAAGTTGAAAGGTACTAGGGGTGTCGCTCACTAGCACGCAAGGCAACCTAGGTTCAATTCTCAGTTCTAAGAAAACAAAGTCAGCTCAAATGAGGCCACCTCCTCCAGGAAGCCTTCCCTGCCACCTGCTGCCTGTGTCCCTAACTCCTGGCCCCTCAGCACCTTTATCTCTTGGCCTTGGGCTGCAGCCCCAAGTCCCTCAACCCCCAGGAGCCCCTTTAGCCCACACACACCTTCCTTCCAGGCCCCTCTTCCCCTCTCAAACTGTCCCAGCCTCCAGCCCCTCCAGCTCCAACTTGCTAAATTGTGCTGCTTGAAGCTTCCACAAGAGGAGCCTCCCAGGAAGAGTGCAGCCAGCCAGGGGCAGTGGCCTCTAACGTGGCCTCCCAGCACCGTGGGCTGGGCAGCAGCCACCTTGCTCAGGGCTGCTGGTCCCCCCACCTTCTCCCCAATGGTGACGTGACTGGGGCAGGCTGCCCCTGCCAGCCCCTTTCCTGTTTGAGGTCCCAGACAAAGAGGCCAGGCCTTTGCTGGTTCCCTGGGCTGCCCTGCCCCCGGCCACCCTCTTCACCTCCCTTGCTTCTGGGCCCCTCTCATGTGTCCCTGTGGAAGTTCCACTCCCTCCCACCAGGAGCATGGGAACGGCCAGCCCGCCTGCTCTTCCTCCCAGAGCACCCGTGAGCTTCCAGCGGATACTCAAGTGTGTTCTGAGGGTCACGACCACCCAGGTCCCACTGTGTCCCAGCCGCATGTGCCCTTGGCCCTTGTGTGACCTTGGACACATTGTCAACTTGGGCTTTGTTACTATGTCCTGTGCACCTGCCCAAGGAGGACAGGAAAAGGGGGCTGGGGAGATAGCTCTGCGGCACAAGTGCCTGCCTGGCAAGTGCAAGGTCGTGAGTTTGAACCCCTGTCCCAAAAGCAAAGAGAAAGAAAAGAAAAATATTTTTTTTCTCCCCTGCTAATATGGATTAGAAAATTTGTCATGTCTACACTCTGTGCTCTGTATAACTACTATGAGGACAACAATATTCACCGTATCAATTATTATGAATGCACTACTAACGTGTTTTGAAAATACCATATTGTTCTTTCTTATTAAAAATAAAAAAATTTTTAAAAAAACCAAGGAGGACAGGAAGGGACTGGCATTCCCTTGGCACCAGGGAAGCAGTGGACAGGTGTTTGCCAGAAGATGGTGACTAAGACGGAAAGAGCTAGAAATAGACCCAGGTCTTCATGACCTGGAGCGTGGGGTACACAGTAATCCCGAAGCTGTCTCCTGCAGAGGGGGCGGGGCTTACTTTTGAGTGGTCCCCAGGCCACCATGGTGGACCTTCTAGGTCATTTCCAAACTTCTCAAACTGACCAAATGTGCGAGTCCTCCCTGGTGTCTGACCGAAGTGCTTGCTGCTTGTGGCATTCATTAGTGGCTCTTTACCATGCCCCTGCTCCCTGCGGGGAGTACAGCCCGTGCCTGGGGTGGCAAGCTTGGGGTACGGAGTGACAAATCCGCCATCTGACACCACTGCAAGCTGTACGGATGCTGTGCAAAAGCTGTGGGCCTCCTTTTCCTTAGTCCTGGGGTTCAGAGCAAGGTGTCTGTGTGTGGGGGAGGGTAAAATCTGGCACTGGGGGGTGGGGCTCTGGGGACCTGCTCCTCCTGGTCTGAGCTCCTGTCTCACGGGGGGTTGGAAGGGACCAGTATGTGCCATCTGTGCATCGGGCCTGGCAGAGCCAAGCTTCGGGTAAGAGCAAGGAGCCCTGGGAGGGCACGCCCTCCTTTACCAGACCTTGCCGGACCCCCGACGCTCCCCATGTCCCTCAGCCTGGGGCCACAGTAGCAGTGGCTTCAAGCCCCGCTCTCGGGCTTGGGCTCCCGGCTGCTCTGCTGCCCATCCTGGCGATGCCTTGCTCTGGGCACTGGGAGCTCCGTGCAGGGTGGGCCGTGTGCACCCCGCTCGGCTGTGCCATGGCTGCAGTCGCAGCCCCAGTCACCTGGCCGATTTCTTTGCGAGGCATGTAAGCCACACAGCCTGTGCAGCGCGCAGCCCCGTCCTCAGCTGAGGCTGATCTCCCAAGACTAAGTCACTCCGTGAGTGCCGCTCCAGCTCCAGGATCCACCGTCGCCCTGCTGGGGTGGGGGAGACCCTGCAGGTCCCTGTCCCTGCTGCTCTGTGTCCTCTGGGTCAAGGGGGGGGGGTGCCCTGAGAGCCCAGGGGCCACGATGCCAAGGAGATGGCAGGCTCGGCAGAACCAGCCGGGGACCATAGCACCACAGTCTGAGGACGCCACAGCGCCATGCTGCTCGGGGCAAGGTGTCTCCCGTGGGCTCTGCAGTGGGGCTGACAGGCACGGACTTGCTGACACAGAGCTTTGCCTGTCAGGGAGCCAGCGTCGTGGGATGGCTCAGCCAGCCGGCCTGGTGTCCCCGTGATTCCAGAGCCACACAGCGCTGGCTTCTCACGCTGCCTCTGCTGTCTGTCCCAGTCTGATTTTGGGCTCCGCCTTTGTTTTCTGAGCCTCAGTTTTCCCATCTGCAAAATGAGCGCAAGGGCAGTGCCAACTCCAGGGGGCGATTTGGAGATTTTGGACCTTAGAGCCTAGCCTGTGTCAGGGGATGGTGACAGTGGTGCTGGCCAGCAGTGTTTAGCAGCTTTCAACAGCCTGGAGTCATTGCTCTGTGCCATGTGGTCAGGGGCAGGACAAGACCACAGGTGGCCCTGCCAGGATCACCCAGAGACAGGACATGTCCACCTGCTCCTCCTTCCTCTGTCCATCTGCCTGTCTCCCTGCTCAGGCCCCAGCCAGCTCTGGGGACTGCACAGTGCCAGGCACCACGTGCAGGGCATGTTTCCTGGCCTGTGGTTCCCCAGCCATCAAAGTCACGAAGGCTCTGGGTCCCCAAAGAGCTCAAGACTGAAGTCTGGCACCTGGGCGACCTGGGGTGGGGGTCTGACCTACCTGACCCCTGCTGGGCGGCCCGAGCTGACTCCTGGGAGGAGCCTGGTGTGTGGCCACAGAAAGGGGCTGAATGAGTAGAGTCAGGCAGCGGTGGCCCTGACAAGGCCACCATGGCAAAGCAAACGGCCCTGTGGACCCAGGGCTGCAGGGAGCTGCAGCGGGGTGGACCATGACCTTGAGGCCTGTGGGATGTGCCTGCTTTAGGAGCACCCGCTCCCCCGGGGCACGAGTTCCAGGGTGCCAGCAGCAGGTGGGGTGGCTGTGGATGAGGTCAAGGAAGGCTTTCTGGAGGGAGTGTGGCAGCTGGGCCCTGCGGGAGGGGGCAGGGCAACTGGTGAAGGGGCAGACACTGGAGCCCGGCTGGAGGGAGTGGTCCAGTAGTGTGGGTCCTGGGCCGTGTGGGTGTTGGGTCCCCAAGGCATGGCGACTGCAGGAATGGAAAGGAACCTGTCACCCTCCTCGTGAGAGCAAACAGTTCCCTCCTGCAGGGTCTGTGGTGGCCTGGACCTTACCAGCCACTAGCTAGGATCCGCCTGCAGCTTCACCCTTGCAGGGCCCCTCGCTTTGCAGTTCGCTCAGTATGGAGATGGTGGATATTTTACACATCGTCCCATGAGAAAGCAGCTGTCAGGCACTGCTGCTAGAGGCCCTGAGATGCCAGTGTAACTCTAGGAGGCTGAGGCAGGAGGATTGCAAAGTAGAACCCAACTCGAGCTTCAGGACTTAGTGAGACCCTGTCTCAAAACAGAAAATGTTTAAAAAAAAAAAAGGAGGGGGGCCTAGAGATGTAGCTCCGTGTGAGGGCCCCAGGTGAGCCTGGCATGGGGAGAAAAAAAGGATGCAGGGCAGGGCAGTGGGGGGCTGGGAAGCACGACTTGGGGTGAGCAGTGAGAGCCACCTCCCACTGCTGTGAGCAAGAAAAGCTGCCAGTGTTGAGTGCAGAAGCCCCAGGTGCCAGGTGAGGGGCCGAGTGCAACAATATGCCAGTCCTTTCCAGAGACACCCTGTGCCCAGAGCTGAGGTGCGGTGGCAGGAGGTGCCCACTAGGAAAGCAGGCCCTGGGCTCCAGGCTGAGTTCTGCTTCCAAGGTGCTGTGCCACTCTGGGCGAGCCCCCTGCCCTCTCTGTTCTCCTTGCCTCCGTTTCTCTTTCGCACCCTTTTCGTCTCTGCAGCCTCTGCCCCTGGACCTCCTTTGGGTCTCCCCGTCCCCTGGATCTCTCCGTGTCCTGCCTGCCCTTGCCTAGTTTCTAACTTGCACCTTCTCTCTTCTGCCTGTCTCCTGTCTCCTGTCTGTCTTCGGTGCCCCCTGTCCCCACATCCCCGGCTCTCTGCAGCGGCTGAGCTGCAGCTACGCCCTGTGCACCGTGCTGCTGTCCCTGGCCGTGCTGCTGGCAGTGGCTGTCACTAGCGCCGTGCTCCTCCTGAACCACGTGCACCTGCCGGGCACGGCGCCCCCACCTGTCGTGAGCACTGGGCCGGCGGGGGCCAACAGCGCGCTGGTCACCGTGGAAAGGGCCGACAGCTCTCGCCTCAGCATCCTCATCGACCCGCGCTGCCCCGATCTCACCGACGGCTTCACGCGCCTGGAGGGGGCCCAGGCCTCTGTGCTGCGGGCCCTGGCCGAGCACCGGGCCCAGCCGCTACCTGATGGCGCCCAGGAGCAGGAGCTGTTGGACACCATGGCTGACCAACTGGCCCGGCTGCTGGCTCGGGCCTCGGAGCTCCAGGCCGAGTGCACCGGGCTGCGCAAGGGCCACAGTGCGCTGGGGCAGGGGCTCAGTGCCCTGCAGAGCGAGCAGAGCCGCGTCCTCCAGGTGAGGAGCCCAGGCCCCGGCAGGCGTGGGGCTACTGTCCCTGTCCCGGCCCGGCCCTGAGATCCCGACCGAGCCTGGGTCCTCCCACCGTCTCCCGGGGGTCCAGGGCTGCATAGCACCCGCTGCCACCTCCAGGGATTCTTCAGCGCAGCGTTGCCCCAGCTCTGGCTGGTGTGTTGGAGTCGCAGGGCTGGGTCCACAGGCTCCGTCCTCAACAGCTGGCGTCCTGGGGCAGGTGCTCTTGCTCTCCAGGCTGGACCCTCTCACCTTAAAGTGACTTAGGGCCTGTGACATTGGGCAGCCAGGCAGAACCAAGGGGTGACCTAAACCTGAAGGACACAAGGCTCAGAAGGCTGCAAGGGACCCGGGCCAGAGAGGCGCCTGCCTCACCCCACCTCCAGCCAGCTCCGTGCCACCCAAGGCCTTCCAGGGACTTGGAGGCTGCAGTGGGAACCCCACCTGGCCCCACACCTGTCAACAGGCCTTGGCCCCCAAGCTGCCCATGTAAAGCTACCCACAGAGGGCCCTGTCACTTGCCAAAGCCCTGTGTTCCCCACCCAGCCTCCAGCCCTGGCAATGTCACTCTGGACTCAGTCCCCCAGTATGGGAGCCCAGTCTGTCCTGTCCCCGCCATCAGCCCAGCCCCTCCCACCCCCCCACCCCCACACGGAACGGGTGAGTGGCCCCTTCCCCCTCCCCTGCTCCCAAGGCTGCAGCTGGAGAAGTTTCCATCTCTGCCACCCTGTCTGTCCATTAGTGGGTGGTTGATGGGAGCCGGTAGGGACGCTTAGTGGCCTCCTGCTGCCCCTCCCCCTCAGTGTCTCCAGGCCTCTGCAGCCAGGGTGCAGGGACAGAGGATCTGGGATCTCCAGCTTCCCTGGGGGAGGCACTGCTCAGCTCCCACCTGGTCCACAGGTGTCCCCTTAGGCCCATGCCAGGAGGGACCTTGTCATCCCCAGCCCTTCCAGAAGCCGCCCTAAGTGTGGCACATATCACCACACATTCGAGGGGACAAGTTTCCCTTGGGCTCCAACAGCTGCAGAGACCCCATGTCCTCATGATCAGAGGCAGTGGGTGCCTCACCCTCTCCTAAGGCCCTCAGACCCTTAGCCACAGGGCACAGACCTGGGCATCCCAGAGCCATGCCTGAGTGGGGCTCACCGATGTCCCCGCCCTCAGCCAACCTGGACTTTAATAGCATTCTGGGTGACATTTAGGCCAGGATCTCCTGAGCCTTCTGGCCAAGGGTGTAAGTCACAGAGCTGGCTCTTGGGGCTGGTGACCTTCCCACCTGTGGGCTGCACCCCGTAGCCTTACAGTGAGGGTGCCTGAGGGAACTTTCTGATTATCCGGGGCTGCCAGGCCCTGGGCCCATGGGAAGCGCCTGCTCCCTGCTCCCCTACCTGCTATCGTGAGCCAGGTCTTGCTATGTAATCCAAGTTGGTCTCAGACTCAGACTCCTCCTGCCCTTGCCTCTGGGTGTTGGGGTTATAGGCACACGCCACCCCTGTTGGCTCTGCCTGTCCTGTCTGAGCTGAAATGTAACCCTGCAGGGGTCCTTGGCATCAGAGCGGGAGGCCCACCCTGAGCTCTGGGCTCTGAGTCCCAGGGGCTAGTCAGGGTCTGTGCGCATCGGTTATGCCACACTGGAGGGATAAACTGAGGCTGAGAGGCCTGAGGAACTCAGGAAAGCTTGGCCACACCCCTGAGATGCCTCAGAAGCTTCAGCCCAGATTCCACAGCCTCTGTAGGCTGCCAGCTACCCCCCTGCACAGCTCAGGGACCGGCTGCTCTGGGGACTCAGGGCGTGTTTGTCTGGACATCTTCACTCTGAACCCAGGTCTTCTGCCCGTCACTGAGCAGGAGGGGCCAGGCCTGCATCCCTCCTTGGGACTGGCCGGCTGCTGCCCATGGCAGCTGCTGCTGAGCGACCCGGGTCACCTGCTCAGAGGAGGGGAAACTGACAGAGGCTAAGAGCCGGGTAGGCCCTGCCTCCAGAGGAGCCGGAACCAGCCTTCGTGAGCCATCTGTGTGGGGTGTTTTCCCTCCCTTCCTCAGAGGGGCTATTAGCGGGCAAGTGACAGGTTCGGCATGGAAGACGTGGCATGCTCAGGGCTGCTGGGCGCCTCCCCTCCACATGACCTGCAGCCTCCTGCCACTCAGATGAGGAGGTGGAAACCCTGGCCCCAGACCTCTTAGGACCTCCTAACTGGGGGTGGGGGGGGGTGGGGGGCTGAGGAGAACACCATGGATGGGGCCCCCAGCACCCCAAAAGACCTTGTTCTCATCCTGTAGACTTTGGGCAGCTGAGGCAAGATGATCCCAAGTTCAAGCCCAGCCTGAGAAACTTCGTGTTCAGTGAGGCCCTATCTCAAAATAAAGGGGATGGGGTGGAGCTCAGTGTGAAGGCCCTGGGTTCACCCCCCAGGACAGAGGCAAGCAGAAGCAACCAGACAGTCAGCAACCCCTCTACACAACCTGGGCATCTTCCCGGCCTGCCAGGCCTGGGTGAGCAGCCTGAGTCCCGGGCCCTGCGCCTGTGCACCCACCGGGACCACTTCTTCTGGGCCTCAGTTTCTCTATTTGTAATGAGGGGCAACCCGAAGTCCCAGCTGCCTGCAGCTCCATGTGAGTCCAGCCAGGTGGGGACAGCAGGTGGCTACACAGGTGGAGAGTAGTGTGGGGGTTGGGGTGGGCCTCCTGGCTCCTCCCCGGGGTCTGCATCGGGGTTCCTGTGCCCGTGCTGCGCCTTGGTAGCCCCTGCCGGTGCTGCCCTGCCTCCTCTTGGAGACAGAGGCGATAGCAGTGGGCTGCTCCAGCAGGTACGTCCCGGGTGAATTTGGGACATTGGCCACCTGGAGGTTGCTACTGCCCATGCTCTGTCCCTGTGATCACAGGTCCCCCCACCATGTCCCTGCCACATGCAGATTCCTGGGGTCCCAGACCCGTGGGATCTGTGGGGGCTTGTCTGACTCCTCTGGGCACTGTGGTCAGGGCCACTTTCCCCCAGGGGCAGCCTGTGACCCAGCCAAACCCCTGTGCCCACAGCTTCTCTCCGAAAGCCAGGGCCACCTGGTGCATCTGGTGAATTCCGTTGGTGACATCCTGGACGCCCTACAGAGGGACCGGGGGCTGGGCCGGCCTCGCCTCAAAGCCGATCTCCAGAGGGCGCCTTCCAGAGGTGCCCGGCTGCGGGGCTGCGCCAACGGTGAGTGCCCGGGAGTGGCAGAGCCCCAGGCCGAGCCAGAGGCTGCAGCGCCTGACCCTGCCTGGTGCGGCGGAGTGGACAGACGAGCGGGAGAGTGGGGGACGTTGTGGAAGGGAGGACACGGGCCTGGGTGGCGCCGTGCTGACCCAGCTTCCTGCCGCCCACCAGGCTCCCGGCCCCGCGACTGCCTGGATGTGCTCCTGAGCGGGCAGCAAGACGATGGCGTTTACTCGGTCTTCCCCATCCACTACCCTGCCGGCTTCCAGGTCTACTGCGACATGCGCACTGACGGGGGCGGCTGGACGGTGAGTCTCGGCGCCTCTGTCCACACCCACGGGGACCTCAGGTGCCCAGTGAGCTGACGGCGGATAGGCACATGTCCCGTGGCTTTCCTCAAAGGTTACCCAGAGGACATTTCAATTTCTTCTTTCGAGTGGGGCCTGGGGAGCGGTGCCAGCCGCTCTGGAGTCTGAGGCGGGAGGGTCGCAAGCTCGAGGGCAGCCTGAGCGGTTCAGCAAGACCCCGTTTCAAGATAAAAAGATGAAAAGAGGGCTGGCGAGGCAGCTCAGTGGACTACGTGACTGAGCATCTACCTAGGCAAGCACAGGGACCAGGGTTTGATCCTTGGCACCACATGCCATGCTGGCCCCACCCTGGGCACGCTGAGCCAGCCACCAAGACTGGGCATGGTGACTCATGCCTGTAATCCCAGCAATGGGGAGGCTGAAAACAGGAGGACAACTATGAGCTGCATAGCTGCTTAGTGAGATCCTGTGTCAAGCACAGAAAATAAATACATAAAGATAAAAAGAGCTCAACAGCAAAGCCTCTGCCTAAGACACACCAGGCCCTGGATTCCACCTTAGTACTGAAAAAAATTCTTTTGATTTTTCTTTCTTCTTTCTTTCTTTCTTTCTTTCTTTCTTTCTTTCTTTCTTTCTTCCTTTCTTTCTTTTTTCTTCTTTTCTTTTCCTTTCAAACAGGGTCCCACTATGTAGCCCAGCTGGCCTCAAACTCTCCGTGATCCTCCTGCTTCAGCCTCCTGAGTGTTGAGGTTGCGGCCTGTGCACCATGTGCTCGTTTGATTGTTTCTCTTTCAAAAGTGGAAACCCTTCTCGGCCAGCTTGCCCGCAGGCAGGAGCAGGGGCCGGTCAGGAACTGTTTTGGAGCAGGGGAGCTGGCCGCAGCTGGAGGATGAGCTCGCTGCCATCCTCCCCTGTGATCCTAGGCTTTAACCCTTCAGGGCACCCAGGCTAAAGGTTTCGCTGTGGCCAGGCACTCACTCGCTGCCAGCCGTGGAGTGCTTGTATCAATTTTTAAAATGCACTTCCCTTCCTGCATGCAAGCTGTGTGCTGCGCTTGATGAGCTGGGACCTTTGCCCTGTTGGTCAAAGTGAACAAACTATACTGCGTCCCTGGGTACCGCCCTGGAAATGCCTACCTTCCCACACAGGTGGGTGGCTGGGACTCCATCCAACACGAAGCAGAGAGCAGGCTCTGGAAAGGTTCTCAACTTCATGCTTACCAGGTACTGGGGAAGCACAGGCCCGGGCAGTCCCTCCCCCAGTCCTCTCAGGGGCTGGGAGGCAGAGAGCCTCCCCGCTGGCTTCCTAGGGAAGGAAGACTTTTTCTTTGGCCATACAGGGAGTTGATCACAGGACCTTGCACTGAGCTACATCCCAGCACCGTTTGCCTTTTAAAGTTTGAGACAGGGTCTTGTGAAGTTGCTCAGGCTGCCTCCTTCTGCCTCAGCCTCCAGAGCGCGGGTCACAGGGCTCCACGGCCCGGCAAGGTTGAGAAGAGGACGTCTCAGTGTGTGCAGGCAAGAGCAGCAGGTCCAGGCGGGGCCTCTTTACTGGGTCCAGAAGTCAACGTGCATGGGGTCCCCTCAGAGCACAGTGTCGCCTGGGACTGGGACACAAGAGGAGACGAGGCCGGAGGTGTGGGGTTCTGGTCTGCGCATCAAGATGGGCACCAGGGAGTGGTGGATGCCAGAGAGAAAAGATGGGGTGAGAGATGTGTTTCAGGGTCAGGGTACCAGACCCTGGCCTCCATCCCCAGTGCTGAAGAGGGGTGGCCCCCAAAGTGACCACATGGTTGGGCTCCTCAAGAGAGTGCAGGTAGAGGGGAGGCCTTAGCTGAACTGGAGGGACCCTGCGCCCAGAGCTGGTATGGCGTGGTCTGGCTGTGCCACCTTAGGCTGGTTACCTGGGCTCTCTGGGCCTCATTTTCCTCCTGCAGTGCGTAGTGTCCAAGGGCAGCTGCAGGAAGTGGCTCACAGGACAGGAGGGGAATGCCCTGCAGGGGGACAGGAGGCACGGCCACTGCGCCAACAACAGGCAACTACGGGACAGCCTGCTCTGGGCCCGGGCAGCCTTGCTGGCTCCACAGAGGCCCTCCTTCTGTCCCTGCTCCCTGCCACCCAGGCTAATTCAGGGGTCTATACCTGCCCTGCCAGGGCTGTCTGCACGTCCAACAAACCTCAAAAGGCAGGAGGAAGAAGGGTCGCCATAAAGATAGCTGCCCACCTCTGTGCCCAGGGCTGGCCTTCCTTTGTGACCTGAGAGCCTAGCAATTACCACAGGAGACCCACGGGAGCCCTACCCCGGGCCACAAGCTCACTGCAACCCCGCCCACCAGCTCCCCACCTGACGACCACGACGGTTGGGGGTGTCTGCAGAGCCCAGGGCACGGAAATGGGGACTTGAGGCTTCCAGGGTAGCCAAGGGCAGCTTCCGGCCTCTAGCCGTGGACCCAGGGAGATCAGCCGCCTCCCTTGGAGGAGCTTGGTGTCCACTGCTTTTGCTGTGTGGGCCTTGAGGCTGCTGGGCTGGATGTCCAGGGAAATAGTTTAACACTTGAGGAGACCAGTGACGTAGAGCGTGGGGCGGGGGCTTGGGGGACCCGCAGGTCAGCTTTGAAAGGGGTCAGCGCCCCAGCCGAGGCGGGGAGGGCGGAGCTTCCATCAGGAGGCCGAGCGAGGCAGACAGCATTCCCCCGAAGACCGCAGGCGGATGGCCTGCTAACCCTGCTTTACGGCTCCAAGAGCTTTTAAATGGCCTGGATCTGTGTCCGGGGTGGAAAGCTCTTTTGTTTTCCTGACCGTGAGAAGGCTGAGTGGCGGCCTTTGCCTCCACATCCCTGGAAAGGCGGGCAGTGTGTGTGGAGGCACTGGCAGGCGCAGAGTCGGAGCCAAGGCCAGGACAGGCGTGATGAACAGGCGCCTGCGACCTCCGTTGGCTCTTGGTGACGATGGCTTTGGCCTGGGCCTCAGGGCAGTCAGCAGGAGAGGATGAGGAACAGGTCCCCCTGCCCCCCGGTGCTGACATCCCAGAAGTGCTGGCGTGGCCGAGGGACGTTAATATCCATTTGAGCCCCGTCAGAAGCCGTCCTCCCCATCCGTCAGGATCACCTCCCTGCCACCCCACATCTCTCAGCAGCTCAATTGTTGTTGGGGAGGGTGCCGGCTGCTGCCTCCCGGCTTGCTCACCACATCCATCCTCATTAGGCCCCGTGTCTGAGCCTAGCATGATGGTCCTCCCTGGAGGACAGGGCTGTATGGGGCCCCACTCGACTCTCCGGCCCACTGGTGCGCCGTGGTGGCAGTAGCTGTCCCCCAGGAGGTGCAGGGAGCCCTCGGGACTGGGGTAGACTACAGCTCCAGCCTGGGTGAGATGGAGAAATCTGAGTCTACCACTAGGTTTAGAGACCCTGGGGCTGGGTGGCTCTGTGCTGCTGGCCTAGCCACGGAGAGGGGCTTGTGGCAGGGCCTGCGGGTATGGTGCTCCCAGGACGGACGGAGTCAGGCACAGTGAGGTTTAGGAGGAAGGGGAAGAGGAGGAGGCAAAGGGGGGCCCCTGCTGTCCCCAGACCTAATTTCCCAGGTCTCTCCTTGGTGTGATCACCGACAGTGTTGACAGTGTTGCCCCGGTCCGCCCGCAGCCGCTACAGCAGGAGCCTGGCCTGGACCTGATTTGTTTCCCAGCCACCCGCACCAGTCCACGGCGCCACTCACTCCCTCCGTAACCAGGGGTACCAGGCTCACACCCCGTTCTGCCTGGCAGCCCCGCTCTGCCAGGCATCCCCCAGCGCAGGGTCACCCTGTTCACATGTGCCTCTAATTGGCTCTGCTGCAGAGAGGAACCAACCCCTCCCGCATGCCCACTCCCCACCGGGGCTCTCCAGGCGGCAGGAAAATCCAGTCCTGCTCAGAGAACTTCAAAGGAGCTTGGCAGTTCAGGGAGAGATGAAAGCTCCCGGGGGCTCCCCAGCGAGGGGGACCTCGGGCTCCTCGAGACAGAACATGCTCCCCCCGCTGGGCTGCAACACAGCCAGGTCTTGCACTGCGGGATCACCGTGAGGTTGAGGGCCATGGCGTCCCTGCACTGTGCCTCCTGCGCACGCCGGGTGTAGGGCGTGGTGCTCAGAGGCCGCTGTGTTAGTAACGACCAAGGTGGCCGATAACGGCACCGCGTCCTTCCCTCGGCCGAGCTGGGTGCAGACGCCTCCCTCCCCCCTCCCCCCCGCGTGCTTGGGATCCTTCAAACTTTTATGCGTGAATGGGATCACGCATGTGAGACGCTCAGCCCGCGCCCGCGGCGGCGCAGCACTTGATAAGTGGCATCTCTGAGTGGTGTTTTGCCAAGAGCCAGCAGGCACTGGCTGCCAAGCCGAGAAATGTGGCAGGGCGCCAGCCCCGGGGGTACCATTTCCAGTCAAAAACAAGGAGTGGGCCCCACTTCCTTCTGGGCTCAGCAGCTGGTTCCGAAGGGGAGGATGGGGTGCTGGTTAGGCCTGCGTGCGCCCAGTGGGTCCGTGGCTCGCGCACCCCCTCCCTACAACCCTGCAGGGACTCATGGGAGGGTCGCTGAGGCTCAGAAAGGTTCTGTGCGCTCCTTTGCAGGGAATTCCAGCATAGCAGGGCCACCGACTCAGCCCTGGGGTCTCTGACTCTCTGCCTGCCCGTTCAGTGACACCCCAGGTCCCCAGGGGGTCCCCAGGCCACTGTGAGGAACCTGCAGGCCACCTCTAGCCAAGAGTCTCAGATCGATGAAGGTTGCAGTTATTGAGTGCTGGGTGCTGGCGCCTTGGGGATTTGGGAGGTCGAAATTCCTGCTTTACCAACGGGGACGCTGAAGCACCCAGCCTGGCGCAGCGAGCAGGTGGGCGCAGTGGGCCCGGTGTCTGCACCCCTGTGCCGTGAGCTGACACCTGGGGGGTGACGTGCTGGCTCTGCAGGCGTGGAGCTGGACCAGGCACATAGGCTGGGGTGCAGTCTAGATGGAACCCAGGACAGAGCCAGGTGGGGAGACTCAGCGTGCCCCCCACCCCCGCTGGGCCTGAGGCCCCTCGCCAGTTCCCACCTCCTGTGCCTCCTCAGGCCCCAGGCCGACTCCAAAGTGGCCGCCCACTGTGCCCAGCCTCGGTCTCTCCATTTGCCCAGTGGGGCACAGGGCTCTGGTGGGAGGGTGGTGGCCTAGTGCTGGGGTTAACCTCAGAGCTGGCTCAGATGTGGACCCCATGCTCCTGGGCAGATGGCGCAGGCCGGGCCCCTGGTGCCTGGGGGCATCTCTGACTTGTCCTTCGGCCCTGGTGGACAAAGCCGGGGAAGCCAGCCACAGGGGCGCAGCGGCCCTTCCTGCAGATCCACTCCGCGCCATCTGCGGGACCACGTGGGCTGGGCTGGGCTGCGGCTCCCTTGGCAAAGCCCCCTGGCAGCACTTCCGAGGCGCGCTGGGCGGCAGTGGCTGGCTTTGGAGGCTCCGCACCAGCAAACCACGCTCTGTCTGTCTGCCCACTCGTGGCTGCAGCCCAGCAAGCTCCGTGGCGGCCAGTGCGTCTGCCTCCAACGTCTCCCGGTCGGAAGTGGGGGGAAGCAGGGCGCTGGACCCCAGATGCAGCAGCCAGGAGTGAACCCGTTGCCCTGTCCCAGTGCCCTCCACCCTTTTTGCCTAAGCAAGGGTTCCAGGGGCAGGAGGAGGGTGACGTGGCCGCACCCATCTCTTCCTTACCTCCCTCTTGGTGATGTCCTGTCCAGCTGATCTCAGTGAAGGGCTCCTCTGCTTGGTGACCTCCCAGTCCCTGAAGTCCGGCCAGCCTCCAGAGACCTGGGGCCACAGCTGTCATTCACCCCAGACCTCAGAGGCAGACAAAGCATGCCCACAGCCTGGGGACCCTGGACACCCCACTGCTGACCTGGGCTGCCGTGGAACTTGGCACCTGTCAGGCCGTATGGTCACTGGGGTGCACACACGTCACCAGGCATTTGAGCCGGTGACAAGGACACCCCTGGCTGGAGAGTGTGGCAGCATTTCTCAGGCCAGAGTCGTGACCCATCAACAGGTGACGGCCTGCCTTAGTAGGTTGTGATCAAGATTATTTCTTAAAGCAGACAGGGTAGAATCTTGGAGAACATATTGGAAGTATGGGGGGTGGTCCTTGGAACA
This sequence comes from Capromys pilorides, assembly GCA_004027915.1. NCBI lineage: Eukaryota > Metazoa > Chordata > Mammalia > Rodentia > Capromyidae > Capromys > Capromys pilorides. The sequence continues at coordinate 42,184 of PVKN010000003.1, read as the reverse complement.
GGTGAATGTTTCAGGAAGCTTCCGTTCAGGGAGAAGCTTGTGCGTGGACGGGGACACTTGCGATTCTTTGGCTTGCTCAGAAGTCTGAAGTCACCTCTGCCATGCTACTTCTGGGTGGTGGTCTGCCTGTGGAAGGGCGGGTGCCCGGCCAGCACTGCTCAGGCTGCAGGGCCCTCGCTGGCAAATGGAGACCTCGACTGCTGGGACCGCCACAGGACTGTCACCATGTCAGCATCCTTTCCTGGGTGGTGGTGAAAAGCAGGGGACTCGAAGGCCCCAGAATGTGGCTGCCACTGTTAAGCAGCACCTGGGTGGAATCTGGGGGACGGGGTGGGGGTGGGTGGCGTGATTTCGGCACTGAGCACCTAGCCGGAAGGGTGACCACAGAAGTGGCTGCTGGCTGGAGGAAGAGGTGGACCCTGGCCCTGGCGCCCCGGGCTCTGGGCTGAAAGCAGAAGCTCCAGAGATCTGGCCCTGGACACTTCTGGAAGGCTGCACACCCCCTCCAAGCCTTCCTAGAGCTGCCCTTCTGGGTGCCCTGGGCCACAGCCCACTGGGGGTGGCAGGGCTGGCACCTCGCACCCTGCTTCACACTCCCAGCGGGCTCCCTGCCTGGCATGGGTCGATTCCTGGGGTTCACGCCCCACAGGACAGACACCCAAGGGCTTCTGGAAATGAGCCCGGTGCGCCCCCACCGAGGTCCCGGGAAGCCAGAATTTTTCCTGGGCGTGGGAGAAAGCCTTCAAGATTGTGGCCACGTTGCTCCCTGCCGGGCCCAGGGCTCCGCCGAGGGCAGGATCTCGACCTCGGGCCTCCTGGTGCAGCTCCCCCAGCCAACACCTGATACTGAGAAGCTCTGTGGAGCATTTGCAAGAAGAGGCTCCTAGCTGTCCGGGCATGATAGCACGCGCCTGCGGTCCCTGTACTCTGGGAGGCTGAGGCAGGAGGACCACAGAGGGAGCCCGGCCTGGGCAGCGAGCCTGGCATTTCCTGAGCCCCTGCACATACCCAGCTCTGAGCTCACTGGGTCGTCAGAGCCCACAGGAAGGTCTTAGTCTGACTCCATTTTACGGATGAGGATGCTGAGGCTCTGAGAGGTAGAGTGACTGGTTATGAGGACCCCAGAAACCTGATGCACCTCAGCTGAGGGCCCCAGGGCAGGGCCGCAGCCTCCAATGTCAAGCTGTGCCTGGGGCTCCAGCCCTGGCAGCCCCGGCCCCTCCACGAAGCCTGATACCCTCTCACGGGAGTCGGCGCAGCCAGGATTAGGCCTCTGCGAGGCGGCGCGTGCTCAGGGTCCCAATCTGCGGCTGTCAATAGACTCCCTGCACGGCCTCTTAGATCTCCACGAGGCTGATCGAATTTCCTTCGCCCAGGCGGCTCCTCCTGAGGACTTTGAAATTTCAGGCTGGGCCAGCAGAGCAGGGAATGCAAGGTGTCATCTGCCCAGGCTGGCACCGTGACGTCAGCGCTGCCCAGAGGCCCGTGACTGATGTGTCCCCACAGACGCGGCACATCTGGCCAGTACACAGCGCGGGCACCTGGGGTTCTGAGCCACTGAAACTGGGCTGCTTAGTAATGACAGTGGCAGCTCGTGGGCCACGGCAGCCTGAGCTCTCCCCAGATGGACACGGCTAGGCGGAGGGAGGAGGGAGAGCCAGAGCGGAGCAAGAGGAAAAGGCTACTTAAGCAGAGGGCCGGGCGGAGGGGGCCCGGCGGAGGCGGGGCCGGAGGCTGTCAGCGGGGCCAGCCAGCGAGGGCCTTATTTCAAAGCAATTTAACCGATGGGATTCCAGGCTCCCAAACCAGGAGTGTTATTAAGACGAGGAGCAGCTGGCTGGCTCACTGGTACCCAAGCGACACCCTAGCCCCCACTGCACACCCCATCTTTCCCTGAGAAGCGGCTTGGACTTGGGGCTCCCTTGGAACTATCTGAGATGGGCTCTGGAGGCCAAGCATAAGCTGGGCTGACCATTTAGAAGCTTGGGAATGGGGCCAGCCCTGGTGGTGCACGTGGAACCCCAGCACTCTGGCAGGTGGAGGTCGCCGGCTCCCGTGTTTGCCCCTGGCCTGAGCAGCTCAGCAGTTTAGCAGGACCAGGTCCTCAAAAATAAATAAATAAATAAATAAATAAATAAATAAATAAAATAAGAGTTGGGAATGCAGCTCAATGCAAAGGCTCAGTCACACACACACACACACACACACACACACACACACACACACAGAGTGAAACACAACCCTCAGTGGAAGCTTTTCGTTTTATTTCATTTTGACCTGGAAAATTACACCAGGGCTCTTGCCCTTTCTACTTTCTTCATCACTGGGGAAACTGAGGCCCAGGGCCAAGGGGGGCCCAGCCACCCACAGCCAGGCAGCAGACGGGCCCTGGAGGTTCTGAGGGGTGGAGCATCGCAAGGAGCTGTGGCTGGTCACCCGGTCCTGCTCTGGCCACTGCGCCCTTTGAGAACCAGGGCTGGGAGCCGTGGAGGGGATGGGGCCGGGCCCTGCTGCCCTAGAGCTGGGGTTCAGGAGGGGGTGAAGGAGTGCTCCGGGTGGGGTGGGCAGGCCCACCAGGACCCGGGGTCCTGGGATGTGCAGTGGACGCCAGCTCTCCCTCTTCTGCCCCTGCAGGTGTTCCAGCGCCGTGAGGACGGCTCCGTAAACTTCTTCCGGGGATGGGACGCGTACCGAGAGGGCTTCGGCAAGCTCACAGGCGAGCACTGGCTAGGTGAGAACCCTGCCCTGCGCCCTGGCCCCTCCCTGAGCAGACAGCGCTGGGTTCCCGGGCCTCACACACCAGCGACCATGTGCGAAGGTGACCAGTCACACTGAATGCAGGGCCACAAGGACAGGACTAGGGGAAGCAGAGCCAGCGTGCGGGCCTAGCAGACGTGGGCGTTTGCGGCCCTGTGGGGTGCCCGGGGCCTGTCACTGCCCTGGACCTCAGGCCATAGCAGGCAGTGCTTCCCGGTCTGCCCGTTCTGCCCTTGGGGTCAGCTCGGCTGCCCAGGGCCACCGAGAGTGGCAGGTGTTTGCGTCCTCCCCCAGCATGGACCCAGCCCTGGCTGCCCCGCGCAAGCTTGCAAAGGTCCTGTTAACGCTGCCGTTGCTCAGGGCTCCCCTGTAGATTGCTCAGTGCTCCCCTGTAGATTTGCTCAGTGTTTTGGCGATTTGAACTCCTTATCTCATTTCATTCTGCTCTGTATCAGCCGCAGAACTCCCAGGCTCAGGGTCCCGTGTGGACACGTTCAGGAGGCGGCTGTGGCCCCGGGGTGGTTTTGCTCTGTTGTGTGGACGGCACAGTGACCACCCATGGCGGGGAGGGGGACGGTCAGCTCACCCTCAGAGCTCTGCAGCCATCGCCTCTAATTCCAGAATAGCTCTCACTTGGAAAAAGTCCCGTTCTGACAGGACAGCACAGGGGACTAAGGCCTGCTTTGGCAAGTGCAGGAACCAGCCTTGGGTCCTCAGTCCCATGCGCCACACTGGCCCTGCCCCCAGGACACGCCGAGCTGGTGAACAAGGCCGGGTGTGGCGCACGCCTGGAATCCCAGCACCGGGGAGGCTGAAGACCTGAGGGTCACTGCAAGTCAGAGCTGTGCAGTGAGCCCCTGTCCACTCGGCAGTCCCCGCTCTCAACCTGGCCCTCTGTGGCTGGCCTCTGGCTCCTCTGTCAGCCTCAGCACCTCCATCAGTGCTTAGCAGTCAGGGCTCTGGGGGTCCCCGGTGGGCACCGCAGCCTGGGAGGGAGCAGGCTCGTCTTGGGCACAATTCCCGCCCATGGCTCCATGTCCGTGTGTCCTTTGCAGTGAATCTGTCATCAGCTGTCCCTGCTCTGCCCCATGGGTGTCTGGGAAGTTGGGACCCTGTGGCAAAGAGCCATTTCCCGCAGGGCTGAGAGCCAGGTCTGCAAGGACTCCAGTGGGGCCATGAGCCCCAGAGGTAGGGCGCAGGGGCACAGAGGCCTCTGGGAGGGCAGGGCTCTTCCTCCCTTGGCCTGCAGGAGGGAGTCACGCCTCTGTGCCCTACGACCCAGTCTCTGCCCCACACACCTGCTCAGCACCGGGCCCTGCATCCTGCAGGCCCACCTCAGAGGGTGACTGTTGTCATAAGCGCATGTCGGGGTGGGTGTGCTCCCTGCAGGGTTGTGGGTTGGGGACAGCAATTTTAAAGCATAACCTAGAAGGGCCAGATGGGGAGACCCCAGCGGGGGGCCCCCTCCCTGGATGGCGCTGAGGGTGCAGAAGGTGGCCAGGTGGGAGCTGGGGCTGTGCGTGGCCACCCACCCACTCATCGCAGCCCAGTGCCTCCGCTGCTGGGCGCCACATCTTAATTGAAATCTATCTTCAGTGGCTGAAGGTGCAAAGAAGCTCTCACACCGACGGTGATTAGCTCGCAGATGCCAGGGTCCTGACGAGAATGCCAACTCCAGGCCAGCGCCCCCTCGCTCCCTGTGCCTGCTGCCTTCTCACACAGGCTTTTGTTTTTTCCTATTGAATTATGGGAGCTCTTTACATATTAAGGTTATTGATCCTTGCTCTGATGCCTGGGATACATGACTTCCAGTAATGTTGTTACCTCCTAGAAGTTTTAAATTTTTATGTAGTCTTTTCTACCAGCTCTTTTCTTCCTCAGTTCTAGGCCCTGATTTCACCCCCAGGTTCACCAGCGCCTCTGTATTTTTTCTTGGCTTTTCTCCTGGTAGCGTTTCTGTTGGGCTCTTGAGTCCACCTGCAAGGTCACTGACTGTGAGGCTGGGGTGTGGCAGGGGTCCTTGATGCTTCCTTGGCCCCTGTCCCCGGTAACTTGCACTTGGAGGATGGCGAGCTGCACTGAGTGGTCCCCAGGGATGGCACAGTCCTGGACGATGAACAGGGGCTAGAAAAGCCCAGAGTCAGGTGGAAGGAGTCGGGGGAAGGCGTGTCCACTGTGGGGCAGGCAGGGACCCCACGTCCCCAGGATGGAGCGCCTGAGCCCAGCACAGCTAATGGGAGCAGCGGGGCACTCCTGGGTGGTCTCCAGGTACCAGCCACTCTGCAGGGGCAAAGAGGGCCTCACCCGCCTCTCAGCTTCTCCCCAGAGCAGGAGCAAGGTCGGTCTAGGAGCCGGGGTTCAGATCGGCAAATAGCTCTGCTGCTGCATAGCTGGGCCCCCCCGAGCCAGCTCCTCACCTCCCTGGGCCTCTTGTCATCCTCGCAGTGACAGGAATGATGACACTACCAGCGAGCACCTGCGTGTGTGAGCTGCTGCAGGCGCTGTGGCCAGGGCCGTGCAGGGGCTGGGACCATCAGCCCTGGCTCACCGTGAGCCCCGGCCCAACGCTGCCCCAGAGGCCGCTGAGCAGGTGTGCAGGGTCCCTCAGAGGGGGCGCAACTTCCAGGGGGCGGGGAGGTGGGGACCTGGGAGACTGCACTCCCCTGGTCCTTGATGGTGGCGGTGCTGGCTGAGGTCCCTACAGCCGTTGACCTTGTGCTTCCTACGGCTGCTTCTGTGGACCCCCAGCCCTGGAAGAAAAGAGCCACCGTCCCTGCATTGGGGGGGGGGGGGGTGGCACATGCTGACCCCTGGTGGGCAAAGGGAGAGGCTGATGAAATGTCACCGCTGCTGCTAACCTGAGGCATTTAATTAAACGCCCTCTTAATCAGGAGCTAATCACGGAGGCAGGGGAGCAAAGCCAGCAGCAGCCAGCAGCCGGCAGCCAGCTTGTGCGAGGAGAAGCGTGGAGGGGAGGGGCAGAGGCAGGGAGGCATGCAGGGTGTGGGCGAGGGGCAGAGCCAGTCCTGGGGACAGCACCGCGTTCCACCTCTGTACACTGAATGTGACCAGGTCAGGAAATGCGAGAGGACAAGTGGCTGAGACCCAGGGCTGTGAGCTCTTGCAGGGGCTTTTGAGTTGCCAGAGAAGGCCAAGACTCTGAAGGGCTAGACTGGGTTAGGACCCGCCGGGGCAGGGCTCAGAGCTCAGGGTGGGGAGTACCGGGTCCGGCCCCAGAACTCCCCACTCCTCCAGCTCCCACAATCTTTCCACCGGCCAACAGCTCAAGCCCCTGCCCTCCAGCTTCCTGCCACACGTGGATCTGCGGAAAGAAGGAAGCGGCCCGAGGTGGACGGCACCCTTGTGGTTGTCCCTGTGGGCCGCCACCACATCTCTCAGCTGTCATTTCTGGTGATCTCCTCCTCCTCCTCCGCCACTTCTGACTCCCTCTCCCTCACTGCAGGGCTCAAGAGGATCCACGCACTGACCACCCAGGCCACCTACGAGCTGCACGTAGATCTGGAGGACTTTGACAATGGCACGGCCTTCGCGCGCTACGGGAGTTTCGGGGTGGGCTTGTTCTCGGTGGACCCCGAGGAGGACGGGTACCCGCTCACCGTGGCTGAGTACTCGGGCACCGCAGGTACAGCCAATGGCGTGGGGGTCCCGCCAGGTCGAGTTCTGTGGCCCAGGGTCAGGGCGGCTCCCCCCTCCTGGCCCTCTTATCCCCGCCCTACCACGCAAAGCCAGCACAGCCGGGATCCTGCGCTCACTGTGCAGATGAGGAAACAGAGCCCAGAACTGGAGGCCAGGAAGTGGGCAGCGCAGGGCGGAGGGGTAGCGGGGTGCTCGCTCGGGGTCACCCGTGTATGCGCACACGCTGTCCTCACTCACCTGCGTCCCGCGCAGGCGACTCCCTCCTGAAACACAGCGGCATGAGGTTCACCACCAAGGACCGCGACAGCGACCACTCGGACAACAACTGCGCCGCTTTCTACCGCGGCGCCTGGTGGTACCGCAACTGCCACACGTCCAACCTGAACGGGCAGTACCTGCGCGGCGCGCACGCCTCCTACGCCGACGGCGTCGAGTGGTCCTCCTGGACCGGCTGGCAGTACTCGCTCAAGTTCTCCGAGATGAAGATCCGGCCGGTCCGAGAGGACCGCTAGACGGGCGCCGGCCAGCCCGCGCGCCCCGCGCCCCGCCCCCGTACGCGCACCCCGTGCCCGCCGTCGCGAGGGCACTGTCCGTCCAGTGCATGACTGAGCCGCTCTCCGACCGCGCCGGGCCCGCGCTGGCCCCTTGGCTGCGCGCCCAGGCAGCAAAGAGGTCCAACCTGGGTCCCGCCCAGCTCCACGCGCTCTGGCCGGCCCTGCCTCTCCCGCCTCTGGGGCCTGTGTGGAGCCAGCACCAGGGTCCGGGCGGCGACAGGCTCTGGGGCTGACGCCCGCTTCCCTCTTCCCCTCCCCCCACCAACTTCCCTGACCCCAGGCTTCCGAGGCCGCCTGGGAGCTGGGAGCACATCCCCCTCCCCAGTCCCCTTCCCTTACTTCCTGGAACGCCCCCCAGGCCAGCCAGCTGCAGGGTGCTGCCCCCTGCAGGTAGCACTAGGTACTGCCCCTTGGGCCCAGCCTAGCTGAACATGGGGAAAATGGGGAGACCGAAGGCTTGGGCCAACACTGCCGGGACATTTTCCCACGGAGTCCTCTCAATGCCCCTGCTACTCTTGCCTCGGACCACAGGCGACTCGGCGACCTGCTCGAAGCTGGGCACCCATGTGTTTGCCCCTGGATGGAGCACAGGGCTAATTTTGGTAATCCCCACTTTTGGGGACCTGAAGGGGGTCTTTGAGAAGTCTTGGCTCCCTGCCCAGGGCCTGAACAGGTGGTGGCAGCACCTGGCACCCCTCCTTGGGCAGGAGGATGCACTGAAGGCGGGGGGATGGGAAGTGGGTACCCTTTTCCTGAAAGGCCCAGGTGCCCACCTGCCCCTGGACCTTCAGAGTGTGGCTCCGACCAGCTGCGGTGTGTGCGGGGCCCAGCACGGGGCAGAGGTGGGCCAGAGCAGCTGACACCAGCCCAGCATGACCGGGATGGTGCCAAGGAACTGCCCGGGGGAGGGAGGAGAAGAGCTAAAGGAGATACCAGCCACCTAGGGCTGGAGTCGGTGCCTGTGCCAGCTCTGTGTGCCAGCCAGTTTATCAGTGCCAAGCCCCTCTGATGTGCCATCAAACAAGCTCCTGCGGTGTGATGTTACGAGCTGCAGATGCCTGTGGCTGGCAAGAGGCCGGGGCCCTTGTGCCAGGCAGATAGGCTGGAGTGCAGCCCGGTGGGGGACAGGGTGGTGGACGGAGGGATGGGCGGGGGTGCCCGAGGAGCCGGAGCCCGGGTTAGTCGCATACCCAAGGCCAGGGCAGGCACTTCGGGGGATGCAGTCCTGCCAGGCATGGGCCGAGCGGGCACAAAGCCTGAGGTGACCGCAGAGCCCACCCGGCCACCCCACCCTTGGCTTCCTCCTAGGCCTGCTTCCGAGCTCTGCACACTACCCTGGGCCTTGGGGAGCCCCGGACCTGAAGTCAGTGGAGCTGGCTGCCACCTGAGATGGGAGTGGCCACAGGAAGCAGAGCACACTGGGCGGGCCTACCAGGACCTGAGAGACGCATGCCCTGCCAGGGGCTGGTATCCTCAGAGGTTGCAAGATGCCAGTCCCAAGTGGATATGAGGTGGTGGCATCCCTGTGTCCCACAATGTCACCTACTGAGCTTCTTTTCCCTTGGTGAGGGAAGCGAACCAAGGAGAGGAGGGGTCACCTTGATCCTTACCCCCGGGTCTGGGCATGGATGACCCCACCCTACATGGGCAGCCAGGGGCTTCATTCCTGGCCCCTGACTGCCAGTTATGCATCTGGGACTTCAGCCAAGGCCACTCCCTGGTGTCACTGAGGCAAGAAGGAACCTGGGTCTCCTCCCTGGTGGCCCTGGTGCCATCAGCAAGGAGCAGGGACAGTGCTGAGAGCCACCTCCACCTGCTTCACCTGAACCCCAGCTGCATGTAAATAGAGTTTCCTACACCTGTCCTCAGGGCAGCAGTGACTTGGCTGGCCCCCACCCTCACCCACAGGGTTTTGGGGGGCTGGAGCTCCATTTACACGAAAGCACATCTTGTGTCAGGCAGAGATTTGGAGGATTAGGGAGCCGGCCAAGCGATGCGAGCGAGCCGCTGGCCGCATCTGTGGAGCCGAGGGCTCGCAGGTGCCCAGGCAGCGGGAGGACACGCACAGCGCCTGCCGCCAGCCACGGGTCCTGTGCTGCAGCCGGAGGAGCAGGCGTGGAGCGCCCTCCCTGTGCTGCAGGGACTTGCGGAACCCCACTCCCATAGGGGACAGGATGGTGGACTCCGAGCCAAGTGGCCGGGGCACCCCAGGCCCGTTTCCCCATCTGTCTGTAGAGAAGGCCGAGGTCTGGCCCCTGGGACTGGAGCAGGAGGGCAGAGGGGTCACAGCAACCTCAGGGTGCCTGGTGACGCCTGGGGCGTGGGGTCCTGGGCTGGGGAGGGCTGCGGCCAAGGAGCATGGGGTGGGACAATCACCTGCTGGGGCTGCGTGCACTCGGTGTCCTGTGCGTTCCTGTCTCTAATAAAGTCTTGTGGTGACCCAGCTCCAGCCTTGGCCTCCAGCCCAGCTCACTGTCCCACGTCACAGGTGACAGCGTTTTCCCAGGGTCAGTGGCTCCTTTTGTAGACCTTGGAGGTCAGAGGACAGGACGCAGACAGCAGGGGTGAGGTGGCTGCCCTGGTGACAGGACCCTGGCGCCTACTCTAGGGTCAACCCCCTCGCCTGGGCCTGCTCTACCTGTGTCCCCAGAGTGATAAACTGTCCCTCTGAGTCTCTCCTGGGGCTGGGACACAGGCAGTTCTATCAGGAACTAATGGTGTCTAATGGCTGTTTATTCACAAAACCAGTGGGAGGCTTATGGTAAACCAAGGCCCTGGGTTCATTTACCAGAATATGTGTCTCTGAGTATCTGAGCTGGAGGGGCCAGGGAGGAGCCCAGCAGAGGCCACTGGGGAGGGGTCCTTGCCCCCAGGTCTGGGTTCACAGAACCCCCTTTCTGCTCTCTCCTCACAGTGTTCTCACCCACATAGCACCTGTCCTGCTGGCTGGGATCGCTCCCTCTGCGACACAGCTGGAGGAATCAGGGACAGGGATTCCCCAGGGAGCAGCTGGCTGGTGACCCTGCCAGACATTTGTCACTCAATCCAACATTTGGCATGGCTCTGGGCACCTCTAAAAAGGGGCAGAGTGGGGCAGGTGTGGCCCCAAGGCCAGGCTAAAGAGTAGGTTACATGGGGCCTGTGCCGCTCCCCTCGAGATTACCCTCACCCTAAACCTGAAGCCAGTCATGGGGCTTCCTGTGGCTGCTTCAAGGAGCCTCACTGGTTCAAGGAGGGGAGAGCAGGGGTGGCACTGTCACCAGCTGGGTCGTGTGCCCCTGGCCTCATGCTTGCCTCTCCAGCAAGGGCTCCCCGAGTCCCAGCTCCAACTCTGTCCCTAACCCATGACACCTGCTGTGCTCCTCTCAGCAGGGGTGGGCCTGGGAGGAACGGGTGTTGGGGACCGTGTCACCCACATCATGCCCCTGCCAGGCCCCTGCTGGCTAGCATCCGCCCATTGCTGCTGCCCCTGAGTGAGTATGGTCATTCTTGGGGGTGTCTCGGAGGGCACAGTGCCCACAGCCCAGTGGGCATCAGGCTGGGCTTGGTGACTGGAAAGGCAGGTCATGCTGTCTAAAGGATGGCCCACTACGGTGCGGGGAGTAGCTCCCGGGCCCTCTCTTAGAACCCAGGCCTCTCCTGCCTGACTCAGCCTCTCCAGGGGCCTCTGGAGTGGCTGGGGTGCCGCCTCCCATCTTCCTGTGAAGGGGACTGGCAGTCGCGGGCTTGGCAGGCACCTCTGACTTCCCAGCCCACGGGAGCAGGCCTGCCAGGGCGCTGGGCCATCAGTGGGCAAGGTGTAGATGTCCACTCACTCCACATCCTCTCTGGGGAGCAAGGCCAGCCAGACAAAGGTGGGACCATTGGGGCATTAACGTGCCTCCGTTTGCCGCCTAGGGACCCAGGGGCTTGCGCCCACAGTTCGTGGTTAATGACATCACCACTCTCCTCCAAAGGGCAGTGTCTGCCCTCTCATCAGACCACATCCTGTTTGTGCTGGGTCCTATTGTGCGGCCAGCACTGCCCCCTCTGTCACCACCGATGTCCCCAAAGGGATCCCAGGGTTAGGAATGTGCAGCAATCAGCCAGTGGCGGGTCCAGAACACCCAGAGCCTATATAAGGCGGGGAGCAGCCAGGAGCCATAGCTCCCACACACACGAGGCGCTCCGGCTGGGACGGCACCCAGCCCAGGCGTTCACTGTCCTCTGGAGTCCGCTGGCCACGCAGTGAGTCCTCCCCGTCCCCAGCAGGGGCTCAGGTTGGGCCCTGCAGGCAGAGGGTCCATGGGGCCACACACAGGGAAGGCCAGAGATGAGGAGCCCCAGACCTCGTCTGCCCAGGGCGCCAGCAGCACAAGTGACCACGGCTGCCTGCCAGGGCCCGGCTCCCTTTCCACCCTGTGCTATTCCAACTGCTTCCTGCATGTTGGGGCTGCATGTTCAGTGGACAGTGTCCCAAGCTCACCCCAGATTCTTGAAAGGGTCCACGGTCCCCTAAGGGAAGACGGACCACTTTCTGCCCTTCATCAAGATACAGCCTTCTAAGGGACCTGGAGGTCACCCCGGTATATTCACCCCCCATAGCTCCCTGGTACACACACTGCCTCGGACGGGCTTGTCTCCTCAGGAAGCCACCACTCAGCCTGCACAGAGGGGACCCAGGCGCTGCTGCAGCCTGGGCAGAGGCGCACTCAGGAGCCGTGGATTTGGGCAGAGACCCGGTGGCTTTAGTATCTTTTGAAGCTTTTGCCTGAGTTTCCTTCCTTGAAATGTTTTCAAGGGAGCCGTTTCTGGAAAGAGCTCTGGGCAGTTTCTCTTTTCTTTTGTCACAGCTTTGGGGGGATTCCTCAGAGGTATGCCCACAGCAGGGCATTCTGGGGGGCTTTGTTTCTCGTTAGGTTCCCCCAGGCTGTCATACATGGCACAGAGTAACGAAATCTGAGGACACGAGTCTAGCTCAGACGGGTCTGGCCTCGACCCAGTTCTGCCCCTCTTCATTAAGCCAGAGGGTCACAAGGGGTCACCTTGCTGGCCAGGCCTGATGAGCTGGGGGCGGTGCTAGGTCAGGGACATGTCTGCGGGGCTGGCTAGGTTAGAATCCCAAGTCCCGGTCTCTTTCTAGCTGGGGGACTGGGAGAATCTCCCGCCCTTGCGGGTAACGTCTTGCCTGGAAGGTGGGAATGGCAGTGGCTGTGGATGGGTTTTTCTTTGAAGGGGACACAGAGCCTGCGCGGGAAGCCCGTCTTTCAGAGCCTGGCACTCTTGCTGTGCCAGGGGGACTGGCTGCCTCCCATTTACTTCTCACCAGATGCCCAGGTAGTTGTGAGTTAGGCCAGGGCCACCAAGCATGCAGCCCGTCTCCCTGCTAGCCAGCTTAGCTGAGCTGCTCGCTACCTACCCAGTGGGAAAGAGAGCGACACTTCTCCCCCCCAGGGGGGCTCTGAGATGCAGGGCAAGGGAACCTCAATTCACACTGCCCTCCTGTGGTCACCGGGAGGCTCCGGCAGCCTTGGTTTTGCAGGGCTTAAGCAACAAGACAGTTGGATCCGGAGGACAGGAGGGAGCGAGCCTCGCTGGCGGTCAGCTCCCAAGCCTGCCAGGGGAAGCAGAGGCTGCCCTCCGACTACTTAAAAGTGGGGTCCAGAGCTTGTCCTCCTACGGCTGCCCAGGCCCTGGAGGTCGCACACGTGGCCTGACACCCTCTTTCTTTCCTCTGGCCAGATGAGGGGCCGTTCCTCCCTGCCCTACCTCCTCCTCCTGCCCATCGGCGCCTGCTTGCCCCTGCTTGACCTGAGAGAGCCCCCGGACTCCACAAGAGGCCCTGGAGCAGGGAGAAGTGGGGCCCACCTGGCCAAGGGGCGCAGCGCCCACTCTGCGTGGGGCCCTGCCTGGGGGGTGGGGGCTCTGCAGCCCCAGGCCCTGCTCCTTGTGGCCAGGGATGCGCAGGCCTCAGGCATCGGGCACAGGAGCCTCCGCCTCGGGAGGCAGGAGGGCAGCGAGACCACCGGCTTCCTGCCAGCGGATGAAGACGAGAAGGCTACAGGCCCCCTGGGGAACCTGGCCGAAGAGCTCAACGGCTACAGCAGGAGGAAAGGTGGCTTCAGCTTCCGCTTTGGCCGCGGGTGACAGCCAGGGCACCCTGGAGGGGCTGCCTGTGTGGACTCTGCCCCCACAGCCCCCCAGGGGCCTGGAGGTGACCGGCATGATCACAAAGCACTAGCTGTAGGATGTTAGGTGTGTGCTGTCTTTTGATTTCCAACTTTGCTAAAGCAAAAAAACGAACAGACAAACAAACAAAAAAACACAAAGAGAACAACAACTAGCTGGTGTTGAGCAAGGGGTGAGCAAGAGCAAGCCCGTGTGGGTGCAGGCAACGAAGCCAGCCCGGCTCGGTCACCTGCCTGCGCCGTCCTCTGACAGTGCAGCCGGCCCCAAGGCCAGGACACACGGGCCACCCAGTGGTGGGACCACGCACAGGGCCTGGCAGAGCTGGCTGTGCAGGACTCAGGCGCGGGCAGGGGGACGGGCCGGCAGCACAGCGGGCCATCCGAGCTGTGACCGTCTGCGGGGCTTCTGCAGCTGACGGCCAACCGCATAGGAGGGCGCGCAGCAGTGCGGCGTGCCTCTGAGAGTCAAAAGCAGAAAGAAGCCAAGCTAGTAAACAACCCGCCTGGCTCCCCATCCCATTAACACAGACCCCGCTGGCAAGAAGACTGCCGAGGCGGCGGCGGGCTGCCCCCAGGGCCGCTTGCTGCCCGTCCTGACGCAGGCAGCCAGCCGCTGTGTAGCGAGCATGGAGCTTGCCGAGCCCAGGGATCGAGGGAGGCGAGCTCAGAAGGAGTAGGATTTTGCTCCAGCAAGGTTGCATTTCAAATGTTCCCAGTATGAATGTGTTGTGTGTATCCTTTGAAATAAAAGTTGTAGCAACTGCAAAATCATAATAGGATGCTGGCATCTTCCCTCCAGGTCCTCTGGGCTCTGGAAACTTCCTTTTCCCGAGCTCCGAGTGTCTCTGCTTTGGGGAGATGGAAATCGCGCTGCCTACAGTGTCTGCACACCTTAATTGGCAGCTGGTCAAAGGTACCGGAGATGCGGCGGCGTAGGCTGTTTTCCCTCCTACACTTGACTGCTCCTTCTGTGCTCCTCTCAGAATAAGGAGCATCGGGGAAACCATGTCTCCACCTCGGGGAGAGCCGGGCCTCCTGGAGTGGCTGCAGGCCCGGGGCCAGGCACGGCTGATCCTCCAGCTGCCGCCTCAGCCCCTGCACCCCATCCCGCGTCAGATGCACCAGTCAGAAGTCGCTCACTCCCAGGCCAGCTGCGACTACTGAGATGAGAACTTATATTGATGTTTCTATGGCAACATCTCCCCTCCTCCTTTTGAGCCCTGACTCGTCCCTGTTCACAATTGAATAATTTTCCATTGAGCTGTCACAATTAATTGGCGGATTTTTATTAGCCTTTTAGAACCACACTGGGCTGGGCCCAGCTTGGCACCTCGCAGCATTTCGCCTTCCATTTTATTAGTGACTTACGCTCCCTGGTAGCAGCGCTCAATCCCCAGCAACCAGAAAGCTACTTCATTAAGGGTGACAGATCTGAGCCACCAAGGAGCCATGGCTGGGGAGCGGAGATAGGTGGCCAGGTGGGGGAGGAGCAGGGAGAACACCCCTGATCCCTTGGTATGCTGCCCCCCATGGCGCTGCCTCGGCTCTGGGGACACCTGGATACCCACGTGGGAGGCGCATCTTGCACTGTCTGAGGACGGGGATGCAGGCTGCTCCTATGAAGGGAAGCCATGAGCGCCCGCTAACGCAGCATCCCCTGGGGTGTCTGAACGGTGCCAGTGCTCAGTGCCCTTTGGGTACGCAGGCAGCAGGAGGCTGAACCAAGCTCTCCCTCAGCTCCTTCCCACGCACAAAGCAGCCAGTGCAACGGTGAGATGCTGCTGCCGCCGCCGCCGCCAGGCAGAGGGGCATCCGGAGCCCGGCCCCCGGCTAAGCTCCTTTCCAGCTCCCTCCCTTAGAGATGGCTGCTCACGGTCACTAGCTGGGAGGACGTGGAACAGAGCCAGCGGGCCCATCCTGCTTAGCTTCGCACTCTGAGTGTGCACGAGCAGGTTTTTAATTTAGCAAGACTAGATTAACCTCGATGGAGAAGCCTGGGATCAAGAAGTGAGGAGGGGGAGCCCACAAAGGGCCCTTTCATCATTAACAAAAAACCCAACAAAGCTATTCTTCCCAGTTTACTTGTACATTCAAGCTCAATAACCCTGAAAATCAGAACACTGAGACTGCGAAGGGCATTGGTCTGTTAAATCAGCTCCCACTACATTTGGCTAAAGTTGCTCTTTAATCCCTGCCTGTTGTCTACCCCGTGGTGGTGGCAAGGTCCGGGGCCCTGTCCTGCCACCGTGGCACTCCTGATCTCTCCTCAGGATGGCGAAGACAAGACTGTTTGGAAAGCATTTATGCAGTCTGCTTAAAAAACATGATGAATGTTAAAACTTTTAAAACGTCCCAGTAAAAGGCATCTTCTCCTACGACCTTGCTCTGACCTTGAACACACTGATCCCATGGCCCTTGTTCCTTTCTGCAGCATCTCTGGAGTCCTCTTCTGTGAGGGTCCTAGTTGTGCTGCATTGGCGCCCTCCAAGTGCTGAATCGATTGAAAGCCTTTCCCCTTCATGGGCACTTCAATTTTGGGGAAGCAGCGGAAGTCACTTGGTGCCAGGACTGGTGGAGAGTGGAGGACGCACCACTGTGTCTTCACGAGCCTGCATTTCCACTGGATGGCGCTCAGCTGCAGGTCACGTCTCATACAGGCCCTCAGGAAAGAGCACTCCAGAGCTGCTACAGAAAGTGGCAAGGACGAGGGGCTCCGTGCGTTCAAGGCAAGAGGAATCTTCTGAGAGGGATGCACAGCGATGTTTCTTTGCTGCAATAGCTCCGGGAGGCACGCACCATGCATCCTGAGCACGCCTCACACGTCTGGAGATTGGACCAGGAGTGCCCGAGTGTGGCCCCCAGCTATTTGCTGTGCTTTATCAGACACGGAAAGGGCTTTTGCAGGTGGGTGAATCTAAACAGACTTAGCTGTCTGATGGATGGCCAACACTTCTGTTTATATTTTCTTGTACGCCTGAAATATTAAGATGCGCCCAGGGCAGCTGCTGTCACAACTGCAGGGGAGGTGTCCCTGACGTGCCCCAGATGCTGCTGAGGACAGACTCCAGTCTCCAGCAGCGGCCAGAGGCGGGGCTCAAAGTGACGCTGGGGGCGATGATGCTGCCTGAGAGGTTACGGTTGATGTGTTCTGTGCCAGGACAAAACGCAGGCGTTTGCGGGAGGGTGCAGAGGCCCTGGAGTCGGGTGCAGACGTGCATTTCTGGAGCCGGGAGCCAGTTTCCATGTTCTCAAGAGCCTCTGTGAGCTCTCGGGAAAGTTAGGAGCAGCTGGCTTGGATCAGCCAGACCCAACAGGCGACACAAGGGCTCAGGGCCATTTTGGAGATGAGGTGACAGGTCTCACCCACTGGAGCTGACTCACAGCGACCTCAGCACCAAATATGGGAAACATGGGTGACAACACCCCTACACGGTAGACAGGCTGCCACAGGACCTGCACACGGTCCACTCAATGCAGGGACAAACTGCCGGCCACGACAGTCCCCAGACATGCTGCGGAGCACAACGGAAGCCGTGTTAGTGGCAGAAGGGTGAGGATAACACTTCCAGCTTCCCTGCCTTTGGCATCAGGGAAAGAGTGCAGGGGAGCAGCGACCAGAGGTGCCTGCAGGGACCACCGTGAGCACCGGAGTGGCCTCCCCGGTCATGCCTGAAGGCCACCCTTGTGGGGGGCCCTCCCAAGGCCTCCCAGGGGCTGCGCTGAGTGCTCTGCCACGCCCTCCCATCAGAGATGCTTTGAGCTTCCCTTTTGACACTGTCACTTGGAGCTGGCACCTTCCCTCTGAGGGGACAGCAGTGTGGTCCCCCTGGTCTCTGCTCCCCTTACACACCAAGAAACACAACTGGCACATGGAGGTGGGTTCTGGGGGGTGCAGGCTGGGGACAGAAAGGGCTCATGCAGCCAGCGAGGACCACGGGATGTCACTTCCCTTTCAGCAGTGACACAGAAGCCCACACTGGGGTCCAAGCTATGCTCAGTGCCAGTGGACAGCCAGGCAGCTGCGCACTCCATGGACATAGAATGGGCCTGAGAGCAGAGCAGCGTGCAACGAGGTCTGGGGACATGGGGTGGTCCTGGGCTCCTGGGCACAATGTCCCTGGACCTGTCCACCAGCCTCCTGCCCAGCATGCCCTGATACTGGATCTTATCCCTCAGAACCTCAGAATCCCCCCCAGCAATGGCTTGGAATGACAGGGAGGACAAGGACCAGAGCGACCGGCCTGTCATTTTGTAAACACTTATTTATTTATTTAAAAAATACTACAGAGAGATCTGGATTCAAAACCATGAAGTCGTACACAGAGACAAAATGTGCTGGACTGAGGGGAGACTGGGGAGACCACGGGCACTGCAGGGGACAGTGGAGAACTATTCACACGCCATGTATAAAAGAGTGAGTCTATAAAAAGAGCGTAATCACCGAAGCATAAACGCGCAGGAGCGGCACGGCAAGTTAGCGGGAAGGGGCAGCACCTGGGGCTGGGAGGGGTTTGGTTTCGTCTGCAAGGCCACAGGGCGAGGAGGCGAGGCGCGGTGGGGACGTCTCTACCACCCCCAAGGTCCAGGTCTAGCTAATAGTGCACGCATGGCCCGGGAGGCTGAGGCCTGAGGAGGGCCCGGCAGCCTGCCTGCTTTCCCACTGGTGCCTGTGCGTGGTCAGGGGACCCACGAGGCACGGTCTCCACACGAGCTCTGGCCCTGGGCAGCCCAGGGGGATGCACCAAGTATGACACTAATCCTGGGCTGCCCCAGATGCACGACGCACCTCTAGATACACCAGGCCATACGATGCTGCTGCGACGCAAGGCAAGACATCCACCTGCAGCTCCAAGATGCTCTTCCCGCTGTGTGCAGCCCCATGACAGGGCTCCGGCCAGAGGCTATTGTGTCACAGGGCGGTCCCGAAGCACCCGCGCAGTCTTGGGGTGAAGAGGGAGCCTGGTGGAGAGCCGGACCTTGGAGATGCCCCACTTTGCAGCACATCAGGAGAGCAAGGGCTGGGCCCTGGACGCTGGCTGGTTCTGGGCTGTGCGCTCCCCTCAAACCACCAGCATCTTCGGGTGAGGAGCAGGCCAGAGCACCTGCCCGGGGTGGGCGCGAGGCCAGGAGTGACAGGCAGGGGTGCTGGTGGGCACAGCCTTCCCCAGAAGGGGCTGCCCCTCAGGGTCATCAGTGGGAAGGTGCAAAGACAGTGCGCGTGGGGAGCTCCCTCCCCAGGTGGAGGTGTGACACAGAAGGCACAGCTGGAGGAGACAGGAGCAGGAAGGAGGGCAGCAGTACCCGCTGGCTGAGCCCAGCGGTCTCTGTCCATTGCGCCTGGTGGGCCAGGCCTGGTGGGCTCCGGCCAGCTAAGCACAGTCAAGAGTTGGAATTCCAGATGCGCGGTGAGGACAGAGTGGCCGAAGAGGTGTGGGAGCCGGCCACGCGCAGCGTAGGTAGTAGAGCTGGTAGGGCTGGATGCACAGGGCCCCGGGGGCTCAGCGCCAGCTCAGGGTCCCTGGTCAGCCGCCGTCACAGGCGTAGGTGAGCCCTCATGGGCTGCAGGAGCTCCAGCTGGCGCATCCCGGCTGCTGCTACCTCTGGACGATGTCGCTGATCTCCTTCACGGAGCTCAGCAGCTTGCTGAAGTCCTGAGTGGCCGCAGGGCCACCGCCTGCCGTCGCTGGGCAGATCTGCAGCTCACGGAGATTGTTCTCCAGTTTGTTGATGGCCTCTCGGAAGGCGAATTTGTTCCTCATCTGCTGGATGGAGTCCACGTAGCTCACGCAGAACGTGTAGAGGTTCTTGCCAGCCTCCAGCACCGCGCTGTGGCTGGCCATCTGCTCTGAGTTCCGGGAGATGGCGAGGCACAGCGCCTCCGTGCTGTCCAGGACCATGGCCTTCGTGACTGCCCCACTGGCAATCCGCTCCGGGGGCTGGCGGGTTTTACGGAGCGACACGCGGGTGGATATGAGGGGGACAAAGGCAGTGGAGGAAGGCTGGTCTCCTGCCAGGCTTGAGGGTGCTGCTGGCAGCAAGGAGGGAGTGGGCGTCGGGCTGGTGGGGGTCCCTGGTGCCTTGGCGGCCGACTGTGGCTTGGGTCCGGATGGGAGCACTGGCTTTTTGAGGCTCTCCACCAGCTGGCCTGGCTTGGTGGTGTCAGTGCTTGCAGTGTCCACAGCCAGCGCCGTGGGCTTTGCTTTCGTGCTGGCCTCCCCAGTGGTCTCCTGGCCAGGGCTCTGTGAGGCCTTCCCGGCCTTCCCCACAGAGGCCGGAGGGGGCGGAGGCGCGGGTTTAAGCTTGGACAGCCGCCCCTTGTCCCTGCCTGGGGACTCAGAGGCATGCTTGTGCCGCCTCACCCTGGGTTCCTCGACAGGGCCTTTGCCAGGGCCCCCAGGCGTGCCTACTCCCACCCTGCTGGTGGGGGGCCCTGGCTCAGCAGCCGTTGGGGTACCTAAGGCACTGCCCTTGCTGGGCTCTTCCTTGTGGGCGAGACCAGTGGATGGGGCCATCACCACCTGCCGGCGGAGGAGCTTGGGGGTCAGGCTTGGGGGGCTGGAGCCCGGGCTGCACTCTGGGGCGTCCTTGAAGACCTCATCAGCAGCATCCTCTCCTTTCTTTACCAGCCTGGGTGGGGGTGTCACTGTGCCCCGGACCACCTGCTCGGGCCTGTTCTCGCTTGCGCGCTTGCGCGGCAGTGCTGGCTTCTCGCTCTTGTGCCCTCCGAAGGTGGACGAGTCGAACTGCCTCCCGGTGGACTGCAGGTCCCGCGGCAGAGTGACAGACCTCCACTCGGGGTCCTTGGCCCCATGCGGCACGCAGGAGGCAGAGCAGGAGCGCAGGAAGCGCTTGCCGGTGCTGCCACCGCCCTCCTCCTCGCCGGCTGCTAAGCGGCTGCCGGTCAGCGTGCTGGACTTCTTCCACAGGTGAGGAGACCGGAAGCCTGAGCCCCCCGACTCCCGGAAGGCTCCGTTGGGGACGCCAGCTCCGTTGCTGGGCCTTGGTGACTTGGCAGGCTCAGAGAGCTCCGGGGTGGCGAGCGCCGGCGCCCCGTTGACCTCGCGGCCCTCTTCCTCGCCCGGCGCCCGACGCTCGGGCTGGCCGTCCATCTCGCGGAAGGAGCTGCTGCGCTTGGGCGGGGTCGGGGCCATCTTCTTCTTCTTCTTGATCAGGGCACTGAACAGGTTGGTCTTTTTGTCTTTGGGAAGCAGGCGCTCATCTTCAGTGAGGCCTCCGTCTGGGGTACCTCGCTCTTTTCGGGGGAGCAGCGGAGACACGGCAGGCTCGTGGTCCAGGGCATCTGAAACACAGTGGGAGAGGTGAGCTGCACAGAGGGCGTCCAAGGGGCTCGGGACCTGAAGGGGCCGGGACGAGGCCAGCCGCGCCACCTGGCGCACACAGGGCTGGGGCAGGTGACCTCCCTGCAGCCGCCTCAGCGCTTGTGCAGGACGAGGGTGGCTGTGAGGGTGAGGGAGGTCCCCACCACAGCCCGCAGGCTTCTTGGGGTCCCTGTGCTGGGAGGTGCAGCTGTATTAGGATGAGCTCCAGTTCCGCCCCTGAAGAATAGAGGACAGAAAGCCTGATTACCCCAGCTACTCCACCCTACCTGGGACTATGACCACACCACCCCAGTGCAGTGACCCGGACCCTAATGTGGTGCACTCTAGCTAGAAGGCCCTACAGCATGTTACACCAGGCCACTCGCAGCTCCTAGGAGGAGTAACATGGAGGGAGGAGGCAGAGCCCCAGGGACGTGACAATAGGTCGTCACGTGTGGGAAGCAGAGAGGGACGGACGACCTTCTGAAAACTGCAGGAGGGCGCTCTTGCACTATGAACAGGCGCGCCTGTGCCATCTTTCAGGGCTGTCAGGTCCCTCCAGTGGATGACAGAATTCCTGCAGAGCACCAGCCGGGCAGAGGGGCTGGGGAACCAGGAAGGTCAGCCACTCCCCAGCTTTCATCAGGGGACACAGGCGAAGACAGGGGAGCTCTGGTGGCGGATACACAGCTCAGGCAGGGCCAGACCCTCCTGGCCCTTCAGGTGACCACACCTGACCACACCCCTCCAATGAGTCCTGCTGGCACGCAGGGCCATGGCTGCCCATGCACTGGGGCCTCTCGCAAGCTCAGCCAATGACCCCAAATTGTGACACTAACAGAAGGGCGAAGGGACCCAGGCCTGGGGCCACCCATCTGCCAGAGCCCCGGAGGCTGGGGTGAGGTGGGCCAGCGGTGTGGAAGGGGCACAGCACCGCCTGGGCACGCGTCTCTGAGGTGCTCCAAGGGTGCTTCAGCACACTTACAGGATCCGTGCATGCGGTCCCGGCACGCGTGAGCCCCACAGCGTGAGCGCTGCACACACTGCGGTGATCTGGGCCTACGCGTGCGATGCAGGCCACCCGTGCCACTGAGTGGCGCCTCCACCAGACCATGATATTGCCACCCCTTGCCCTGGCCTAGGCTGTGCCCACTGGCGTCCTGCCCTGTGCCACCTCCTGTTCTGCTAGTCTGCGGCAGAATCTAGGCTGCTGGTGTGGGGACGCTGCTAACTCAGCAGAGCCTGGCAGGCGGGACGCACCAGACAGAGGCGGAGGACTCCCTCAGAGGAAGCTCACGGCCCCTGCTGAGCCGCCCCATCTCCCCTGTCCTTATGCCCACCGGGGGAGCCTGGGAGGACACTGTCCGATGGCTAGAGGAAGCCTGCCGGCCTGCAAGGGTCTAGGGGTCCCAGGGGTTCTTGAGTCAGTGCCTCACTGCAAGCAGCTGCTGTGTAGCCTAGAGTTCGGTAGGGGCCTGGAAGACCCCCACAGGCTGAGAGGGAGGAGGGGCTGAGGGTGCGAGGCTGTGTTCCCCGCTGAAGCAGCGCGCGGCCCCAGTGATTCTGACCGGCCTGCTTGGGCCCGGGCGGTGGGGAACATACCGCTCTCTCCCTGGCCCTTGCAGTGAGGCGTCTCGGGTGTGTCGGCGGCTCTCCTGGAGGTCCTCGTCTTGGTGGGCAGCTCTGGGGCCTGCAGCACGGTGCTGGCCGGCCCTCGCACTCCTTGTTTACCCAGCTCCTTTTCCACTTCTGAGAATGACAAACACAGAGCCCAGGGGCTGTCAGCGACGGTCTCTGCTTGAGATGGGTCCTCTGTCTTCTTAAGATAATAGTGGGCAACAACGCAGCTGCAGCGGACACTGAGGAAAACAACACCCAGGCTTTCCTAGAACTCTGCGAGGCCATGAGGTGGTGAGCCAACGCCTCCGCCTCCTTCCTGATCTGAGACGACTTGGGGCTCCTGTGCTTCCACCAGGAGTGAGCTGAAGGCCCAGGCTGGGGCTCCACATGGGCGCCCCATGCGACCCCCGACCCTGCAGGTGCCCCAGGGTGCACCTTACCATCTGAGATACTGGATTCCTGGAACATGGTTTCAAAGGCCTGGTGGATTTCAGCAAAGGAAGGCCGATCGGAGGGATTCCACTGCCAACCTGGACAGATGAAGACAAGTCAGACATCTGCACAGGGCCTTGCCACACAAGCTGTGGCAACAGCTCCCAACGTGTGGCCCAGAAACCAGAGGCCTCCCCGGCTCACGGACCCCTGACACTGCCATAGGTTAGAATGACACTCGCCAGCGTGACCTATCACGCACACAAAGGCTGTGAAATCACATGGCTGCGAACTCCAGGGAGACACAGAAGCGAAAATGGCCTGCAGCCCATTTCCCAGTCCTACTCTCTCGGGTGCACAGAGTTCACAGCAGGTAGCTTGTTTCCACATTGCCCCTACTTTGTGGCTCCTAAAATCGTCAACACAAGGGAAATGCTAGTTAAAACGAGGCTAAGATGAAGGTGAAACGGGCTGAAGACCCCGTGCTGCTGGGTGGGCGCGAGGCCACTTCTGACGGAGGGCAAGCAAGCGGCGCGACCTGCCCCGGAGGCCACGTGGCGGTGAAGGTTCTCACAGTCTGGAATGCAGTTACCTGAGGCCGCAGCTGAGCCCGCAGAAAAGCCAGACCCTGCGCAGGTGTCTGCGGGGAGGGTGTGCACCTCTGCCTTGCTTGCGGTGGCAAAAACCAGCAAGCGTGCAAAGCCACCGAGTACCCAAGAGGGTGAGCGTGGGCAGTGCTGCGGGCTTGGGAAGCCCTGTAACCATGCGGGAGACACAGAGCAGAGTCTGCAGGCACCACAGGGCCGCTGCCACACTGCTGTGTGGAAAAGGCTGAGGGACAATGGCATAAAGACTGTAAATCGCACGGGTGCCTGGGAAGTACATAGCAGAACTGCTTCCACATGCACACGCACGGGCACGTGAAACCAACCAGACAAGCACCACTAGGACTCTGGCGAACACAGCAGAGTATCTGGAGGGAGGGGCCGGAAACCAATTGATAAGTCAGCCAGGTTTTGTGCTTATCCAATTTTTGCTTAAAAAATGAAACCAAAGCAACTCATGTATACACTGCGCATGCACAAAGGCACATAGAAGCATCGAAAAGGGCTGAAAGCACGCATCAGGCCTCCAGGAGCTGCGCGATGATGGGACCTGGACCTGCGGGGCGCGGTGGGGAGCTCACATGCTCGCATGAGTTCGTAGACCTTCTCCGGGCAGCCCTCCGGGCGCTCCATGCGGTAGTCTTTCTCCAGCAGCTCATACACCTGGGACAGGTCGATTCCCGGGTAAGGGGACATGCCGTAGGTAGCAATCTCCCAAAGCAGCACCCCAAATGCTGAAAGAAAAAGGAGGGGCGGGGCGGGGAGGGGTGAGGGCTTAATACACTGCGGTGAACACTGGCCACCCGGGCAGCAGGCACACGAGCTGCTCCGCAGAAGCAGCCCCCACAGTGGCCTTAACCAGTGAGACTGTCGGTGTCTTCCCTCTGCAGCCAGAAGGTCCCGAAAGGGAAAGGATATCGAGGCTGCCACAGGACTGCCGGCTCCTCTCAGGAAAGAGCCCGTCCTGCTGGGACCTGTGGCAGGGCACTCTGGTTTCTGAATGTACAGCATTATCCATAAGGCTCCTGTGACTCTAAATACTTCACAAAAGGGGCACGAAATCTGTCCACGTTTCAAATCCAGATTATGACCCTGAAATCCCATTTTCCACGGACACAGCCCAGACTCCTTGGAGAAACAGAAGACTAAGGCTGGGGCAGGGACTGAGCCTGCACGGTCTGCCTGGTCACTCTGTGGAGCTATGGAAGAGGCCGCACTGCCCACAGGCTGGGAGCTAAGCTCCCATCAGCCAACGCTGAGACAGCAACAAGTAAAACAGCGGCGATGCACGCAAACACGTTTGGGCGTTTCCACCCAGGGATCCTTCACGACACCACAGAGATGCCAGAAACCTGACTGGTCACCACTTGCTACTCAGGAAAGTGGGAAGGTCGAGGAAAGAGCACGCGCGCTGCCTTCCCGACATGGGTGGTGCCACTGCGGGACAGACGAGAGGAACCCTCTTTCTCACTGTTCCATTACCAAGTGAATAAGGAAAGACAGAATTGAGAATCACCACACGGCAATCCCTGGGAAACGAAGGATGTAGGCACCAGGTTTCAACAGCTACGGAATGAACACACATACGCACTCGCGCACACTCCCCGCCACCAGAGGAAATCAAGCATTATATACTTTTTTTGTTACCTGAGACAGAATTTCACTCTGTATCCCAGGCTAGCATTGAAGTTACAGTGATCCTCCTGCCTCAGCCAGCTGAGTACTTGATTACATGCACGTAGGCCACCGCACCTGGCTAGGCATTACATATTTTTTAACCCAACTACACATCTCTTCTTTTCCTCAGTGAAGAAAGTCGGCCTGAATGTGACCAGGCCAGTTAGAGCTGAACACTGAAGCCAGGGGCGTGGGATCAGAGCACGGACACATGACAGGTAGGACCTAGGCTATGGGGAGTGCGAGAGGACACGTGTCGGGAGCGTCTCAACAAATAAATCACAAGGGAAACAAGGACAGAGAGGGAACTCGGGTTAAAGAACACGGCACGTGCCATTACCAGGTGGCTCTGACTTGAGATCCAGCGTCCACCTGTGGCGCATGCACAACTATCTGGAAACACAAGTGCTGCAGTGGCCGAAGAAAAAGCCACACGCATTGTAACGTTCTGCATACTCTGCACGCATTAGTCACCTTTACATATAAAATGTCTTAAATCCAGAAACATAATAAAATATTTTAATGATTGCAGTAATTTTTAATCTTACAAATAACGTTTATATTTGAATAATGATTATTCAAATAACTAGCTAGACTTAGTCCATTTATAGACTGACTAATTTTATGATTAAGGAGACTGGTAAACTTGATTAAATCTGTCTATACCATTGGTGGTTTAGAAATTATCACCAAATTTGGGGGTAGGAGTGTGGTTATGCTAATAAAATTCCTTGCAGGAGACTCATGCTGAAATTTGTACATGCAAAATAATATGATATCTGGGATTCACTTCAAAATCAAATGGGTCCAGGGAGTGGGCAGGGGTAGACTGCCAGGAGGCGAGGGTTACGGAGGCTGGGTGTGGGGCATGCGGGCTCTTTATACAGCTTCACCTTCTTATAATTTGTCATAATGAAAAGTTCTTTAAAAAGTAAAAACAAACTGTCACATGAGACCTCAGAAAGAGGTGTCCTGCTTAACGGCTAAGTGAAACCAAGCAGCACACCCAGCCCAGACGGGGATTCTGGGTAGAATCCTGGGGTTGGCCAGCGCCTCAGCAAATCTAAGCAGCGACCTCAGAATGAAGACATCCCGATGCCAATGGCAGTGCCTAGGAGGCTGCAGCAAGAAGACTGCAGGTTTGAGGCCAGCCTGGGCTACACAGTGAGACTGTGTATGAGAAAGAAAGAAAAAGACTGATACATTAAAATATGTAAATGAACTGGGCATGGTGGCACATGCCTATAATCCCAGCACTTGGGAGGCTAAGGCAGGCAACTGGTGCAAGTTTGAGACCAACCTGGGCTACAAAAGTGAGCTCAAGGCCAGCCCGAACTACACTGTGAGATCCTGTCTTAA
>PVKN010000003.1:0-15937 GCA_004027915.1 Capromys pilorides | reverse complement strand
ACCCCAGACATCAGACTTGATGGAGAACTTGTTGTAGGCCAGGCTCTCGGGCGCAGTCCACTTGATGGGGAACTTGGCTCCAGCGTGGGCTGTGTAGGTGTCCCCCGTCATCAACCGGCTCAGGCCGAAGTCCGCCACCTTCACCAAGTGGTTTTCCCCAACCAGACAGTTTCGGGCAGCAAGATCCCTGGGAAGGAAGGACGCTCCCTGTGAGTACTCCCAGCTGTGCCCTGTGCCGGGCGTGAGGCGAAGGCCCGACGCAAGTCCCCTAGACAGGTACAGGCAGCAGAGGGGCACTGAAGGAGCATCCCTGGCCCAGGACCTACGCCAGTGACTTGGGACCAGCGACCCATCCATAAAATGATGACGACAATGACAGCACCTGTCCCTGAGAGCTGGTGGTGGGGAATGGCTACCACCAATGTCTGACAGTCTCAGTCAGGGTCAGTGTGGTTGCTGTCACACTCTGCCAGGTGAGGGGACCATAAGCACAGGCCAATCCTTGTACTGCAAGACACCAGCATCTGTACCCCAGCTTCTTCCAGATGCCCTCCCCACCAAATATACTCTGAATACCTCCACTGCACAATCTGCTACCCTCGAGCCCACCTCTCCCGGTGAGGCAGGGGCCTCATGTTGGTTCGGGGACACTAACCATGAAATCACAAGGCCCACCTGTGTGGGGGAAGCTGCTTATGTGAGACAGCCTGATTGCCAGCAATGAGAGAGAATTAAACGCACAAGAGCTGGCCTAATAGGATTTTGGGAAAACACCAATCTGCCTGAACTGAGGGGGGTGGCCAGCCGGAGCTGGGAAATCGCAATTTGCAGCACCAGGGCGCCCGGGCGGTGAGTGATGGGAGTCCCTGGCCCGGGGCCTCTCGGAGCATGGGGAATCTGCCTTCTCGGGGCCATAGCGTCTCACAGGGCTGCGCTTATCCCTCACCCGCAGGTCTCTCGTACAGCTTTTGTGCTTGGGTTAAAACGTCTTGCATAACAAGACTTTGGCAGAGCGCAGCAGCTCTGTCCTGCGTGGGCCACCTCTTTGCTAGGAAGCCACTTCCGCCCGCAAAACATGCGAGGACTGAGGTAATTGCAGCATGCTTGAAGGTCAAAGCACTCCAGGCTTTGAGCACTGAAGCATCGTTTAGCCAGCATAGCCATCCACCATTCTGACAATGAGGGAGGGCACATCCCTGGGCCACATGACAGCAAGTGGAGTGGACAATGAAATGATAATAAAGAGAAGGGAGGGAGAGAAACCATATGCTTTGAGAATGACATCCAGGCACTGCTGTTACCAGGAGCCTGTGCAGAGCCCCGCCAGCTGCTCCTGGCAAGCGCTCGTTAGCAGCAGCGCAGCTGGCTGTGGGAACACTGTGCACTCTGAGGGGCTCGGGCCGCTGAAGGCCGCCACTCGGGAGCTTCACCTAGTGCTGTGCTCTCAGAGGGCGCAGGTGGGTGCAGCCCGGAGCAGCAGCAGCCCCCAGTGCGCACCGCGCCTGCTGCCTGCACCCCTGCGGAGCCGGCCCTACCTGTGGATGAAGTTCTTCTTCTCCAGGTACTCCATGGCCGAGGAGATCTGTGTGGCCATGTAGAGCAGCACCACGGCAGTCACCTCCTGCCGGTTACACTCCCGCAGGTAGTCCAGCAGGTTCCCGTAGGTCATGAACTCGGTGATTATATAGAACGGGGGCTCCCGCGTGCAGACCCCTGCACAGACACAGGCTTCAGCAGTGGCTCTGCCCGAGTGCAGGAGCCCTGCGGGTCCACATCCCTGCAGCCCACGACTGCACCTGGCTGTCACTGAGGTTTCAAGCACTTGGGGTTCATGTGCTCCTGTGGGAAGCGCGGCTACACCCTCCTCTCAAGCCTGGGGTCTTGAATGTACATGGGGAGAGGCCATCACTGGACACAGGCAAAGGCCAGGCTCCATACCAGGGGACCCCAGGTGGCTGTGCCTATGGGCCACGGCTCAGCTCCCGAAGCCCATCTTCAAGTTGCACCCAGTGGCTCTCAAGTCTCCACTTCCTCCAGCCCAGCCCCTGCAGGTCCCCGTCACCAACTGCTGGCACTGGAGGAGCAGAACGCATGCCTGGTCCACGTCAGGTCACCCTGGCGTTCTCTGTGGCCCCTGGGCCCCTGGGCGTGGCCCGGGTTCCCTCCCGAGCAAGGTCCTGACTTACCGAGCAACTGGACCAGATTGGGGTGCTTGATCTCCTTCATGACTGCAGCCTCCTTCAGGAACTCTTCTACCTCCATGGTGTCCTCCTGCAAAGGAAAGCAAACGGGCGAGGCCAGCTCAGCAAGTGCGTGGCAGGGCAGCTGGCGTCTGGCCACCTGCTTCTGTGGCACTGCTCCAGACACGGTCCTTGACAGGTGACGCTCCCCCAATGGCCCGAGGGCTTTCCCTCTGCTGCAGATCCATCACCAAGGACAACTGGTCCACGCTGGCTGACATGTTTGGTGACTTCTGGTGGTCGCAATGCACTGTTTGGGGTTGGGGGTGACATGTGGAGGCTGACACCATAATGTGGCTCCACTTCCCCAAGACTGCCTGGGCTCCTCGGGTCTTAACTTATTTAACAGAAAGAAAAAAGCTCACTCTGAACCTGGCGTGCATGTGACTTACGGAAAGAGACCCTGACGGTGGTGGGGGTGTACCATAACCCCAAAGAATAGCATGTGGCGATGTAGCAGAATACAAGACACTAAACTACTCAGACAAAGGTAGGTGTGTGGGTGTGGGTATGTGACTGGCCCCAAAGAAAGCAGCTGCCATGGTGCGGGGGTTGGCACCAGGCTCCCCTTCAGCCCTCAGCAGCGGCTCCCTCATGACCCTCGAGCCCATGGCACTTATGCCAAGAGGGCAGGGGGCAGGCAAAGCCACTGCACATGGGACCCTGCTTTTCCACTCCCCGGAGCACTCCACATCTGGGCCTGTGTGACAGTGGGTCCTGTCACAGAGCCTGTGCTGGGCCCTACATTGGAAGCTTCTGATCCCATCACGAGAACCAGAGAGGTGGCCACGGAGGTGAAGGAGGATGCAAGTGCCTGCCCCATCCCCACATGAAGCCTGGGCTTGTATGAAGCGTGACCATGTGGGGGCTAGGGAGGGTGTCTTTTTTTGGTGAGAGGTTGTTTGGTTTTGTGTGCTTTGAAGGGTTAAACCCAGGGCTTTCACACTGAGCTACCAGCCCTAGCTCCTTTTTTCTTTTTCATGTTCCCAGGCTTATATTTTAAACAGGATTGAGACTCTGGAACCTTATGTACACTTTGTGTTTCTCCAGTTTACAACTGGAGAAACATACATCCCAATCTAAGCAATGAGACAGTCTATTGCAGCAAATAACAGAAGTAAAGGGAGAGACACCAGGAATATTTTAGACTATGGAAGTTCAGCTGAGATTTCGTGAACACATCCATGAACCAAGTTGTGCCGTGAGCCTTCCACGCTGCATCCCAAATTGGCTTCCATGAGCAGTGCCATCAAGCCAGTGCCTTGCCCTGTGTAGCAATGGTTTTCACTAGAAAGCCAGTCCTCATGTTGTCAGCATCTGGCACCAGAAGGGAGTCCTACGTGGGAGCGGCATCAGAAGGGTGCGCTCAGGTCCCTGGCAGTCCCAGTGCTGAAGGGGTCCGAAGAGGCCTGGAGATGATCAGCAGCGGGGTTGGAGAGTCCCTGGGCACTGAAGGTTCTTCCAGCACCAGAGCATCCAAAGGCAATGACAGCATCTGCTGCAGGAAGGGTCTGTGTTCCTTTTCAATGCTCTTCCTCTGTGGCTGAGGCTGCGGCCACCAGGGCTTGTCCTGGAAGCCTCGCTGGGCTCTTTCTCAGGCTTCAGGCCGCGCAGGGTGCTGCACTGTGGGCAGGTCCCATGGAGCAGGGCACAGGGCACAGGGTTCAGGGCACACGCCAGCACGGCCGGCAGCCCAAGGTGGCGGGGGGGGGGGGGGGGGGCAAGTTTTTCCTTTTCAGACAGTATCTGCTAAATCGCTAAGTTGCCCAGGCTGAGCTCGAAGCCTCCCAAAGTGCTGCGATTCCAGGAATGCGCCATCACATGCAAGCAAGGAATCAGCTTCTTAAAAACCAGGCCCCTCACGAGGTACTCACTGATAGGGCCTGCCCTAACATAAACTGCCGAAGTCATCATGATGATCAAGTAATACGGCCCCTGCCCTTAAAAAAGCCCATCTTCCCCAAGGCCACCTCCTGTTTCTTCTCCAACTCAGCCCAGGTACAGTTTCCTTCCACCCTTCCCACCACCTCAGGGAAAACCCCAATCGGTTCCTCAGGTGTATCTAAACATGCCCTCCAGACTCCACCCCTGGCAAAGGCCATAAAAGCCTCGGCTTCCCTTTGTTCCTATGGAGAGAATTCCCCATCCTTCCCCATTGTCTCCCTGTCCTCAAAGATAATAAAGCCCCTTTCCCTTTTTCCTTCTGCCTGTTTCTCTGCTGCACTGTGTACCTGAAAAAACCTATCACTCACTACCAGACTTTCTGTGAAAGCAGAACTTCAAACGCTGCACCTGACTCTTCAGTGCCCTCATGGTCCCCCTGCTAGGACTGCCGAGTCCTTGCTGTGACGAGGGGGGACCTCCCGAGGACGGGCCAGCCTCCGCTTGGAGCCTGCCTGCTCTGCTCAATCACGTCCGCAAGCGAAGCAGCACGTAACGGGGGTGCGCGCCAGCCCATTATCACTCAGCTCAGGACCCAAGGAGGCCGAAACCCAGAGGCAATCTGCTGCTCCTCCAAGACGGCCAACTCGCTTAACGCCAACTGTGCATCGCTGGCTGTCTCAGTGTCACGCTGTTTAAGTGAGCTCCCCCCTGCCACCACCCCGCTGCCTGTTTAAGTCTTCCCAGTCCCCTCTGCTGGCCGGAGTGCAGTGCTCGATTCCGCAGGGTGACACACTAACCCCAAGATCGGAGGGCTGCGCCTACCAGGACCAAGGCACCCCCGGTGCTGCCTCTGTGCCTGCGCAGGACACGGGGAGGGACTGGGCTTTCAGAATCCTCCAGGACCAAGGCACCCCCAGTGCTGCCTCTGTGCCTGCGCAGGACACGGGGAGGGACTGGGCTTTCAGAATCCTCCTTGGCCGGCCATGTGTTACCAAGTCACCCTGGATTGACACTTTCTAGACAAGTGCAGCCTTTGTTTTCAAAGCACCATACAATGAACGACCACACAGAAGTCACTTCAGTGGCATCAGCTGCTTTACAGCCACGGCCTCTGTCCTAACTGTCCCTGTGACAAAGCTCCGAGCACGCACAAGCTTGCAGAAGCAAGCGGGCTCTCGGCGCATCCCTCTCCCATCCACCTGGCCCTCTACACACACGTGCACACAGAGGACCTCCTTTTTTTATTCTTTCAGAAGAATCACTGTGAATCTGTCTCCCCCTGCTGGAATCAGACGCAGTTCGCGTTATCATTTAAATGAGTAACAGTGTCCACAGCGGATACCTCAGCTGACAGGAAACATCACCACGCTGTCT
Source organism: Capromys pilorides (assembly GCA_004027915.1). Lineage (NCBI taxonomy): Eukaryota > Metazoa > Chordata > Mammalia > Rodentia > Capromyidae > Capromys > Capromys pilorides. The sequence continues at coordinate 10,439 of PVKN010000003.1, read as the reverse complement.
GTGACATTCCCTTACTCTCACTGCAGCATGACTTTTGGGGTGCTGGCAGCCAGGGGCTTGGGGCTGCTGGGCAAGCACTCTTCCACTGAGCTACAGCCTAGCACCCCCACGCCTGCTCTGAAACTGAAGCCTGGTTCTTGCTAAGTTGCTTGGGCTGGTTGCAAACTCTGGACCCTCTCGCCTCAGCCTCCCCGCAGCCAGGACTGCCCGGCTTCCGTTGGCCTCCAGAGATGATTCTTCTTGCAGAGTAAACTGAGACTCACTCAGATGGGTGAGGGTGGAGGAAACAGCTGCCTGCTGGGGAAGGGTGGGGTGACAGGGCTGGTCACAGGGCCTAAGCGGCCCAGCGAGATGCAACCAACGCCCAAGACAGAGGTGCAGACTGATGGCCCTAGTGCTGCTGGCCTCGGTAACTCTAAATCCATTCCCTCACCTCTTCCTCCTCCTCCTCTCGGCTCTCGTTCTCCTTTACGGTACAGACCTAGGGCCTTTGCACTGAGCTACATCCTCAGCCCTCAAAAAGAAGTATTTTTTACATCTAAAAAAACCTCTTTATTTTATTTATTTACTTGGTACAGGGTCTCACTATGCAGCTCAGATTCATAGTGATCCTCCTGTCTCAGCCTCCCCAGTGCTAGGACTACAGGCATGTGTCATCATGCCTGGTTTTGGTGGGCGGCACTGTGCGGCGCCTGGGGCTCCAGGACCAGCATGGCATGTGGTACCAGGGGAACCTGGGTCCTTGCGCTTGCCAGGCAGGCGTTTAGATAGCCAAGCTATCTCCCCAGCCTAAAAGCCCTGACTTAGAAATGGCTGTTTTCTGAGGCCTTCCTTCTTAGCATGAAATGCAGCCCTGAAGCAAGGCTTTTGTGAAGTTTTTTTTTTTTTTTTTTTTTTTACCAGGGATGGAGCCTGGGACTGTGTGCTTGCTGGGCAGGCGCTTGCGCTGCTGAGCTGTATTCCTGGCTCCCTGGTGGGTTTCCACATTTGTCTGGGGCTTTCACCATGTGAGGCACGGCAGGAGGTTCCAGCACATGCAGTACCTGCCTTCACCATCAGAGGGAGCAGGAGCACTGCAACCAGAAGCGCGGGAGCAACCCAGCAATTTCAGCAGGGTCCACCAGGAAGTAGTTCACAAACTAGAAGGACTTGGCGCTGCAAGAAAAACCCTTGGGAAACCACTTCCCAAAGAAATGTAGGGTGCTCCGGGGCTCTGCAGCAGCAGGCTCCCAGTCAGAGTCGTGGGCCTGCCAGGCCGGGCCCCTCCTAGGACAGCCAGCACGGCCACACCCTCCTTTCCTACCGGCTTCTGGAGATTTCCCTGTGAGACCACTTTCCTGGGAGAAAAAGTCAAATCAAACCAGAACAGTTTAGTGCAGGAGTAAACAGGCCGGACCCTGGGCCTGGCAGGGTGTACAGTCAAGACTGCAAGCACAGGGCCAGCAAGATGGTTCAGTGGCCTAAAGCGCCTGGTTAGGAAAGCTTAGGCAACTGCAGGGACCATGGTTTGATCCCCAGCTTCACGTGCTGCACCAGCCCCACCCCCAGGGCAGGCTGAGCCAGCCATAATACAAAAATAAGTAAAATAAAATATAAATAAAACCAAGGTCCGTAGATTATTGGCCAAAATAAATATTAAAGGATGTTCTTTAAAAAAAAAAAAAAAAGACTGCAAGCACAGGCATCACTGAGGGTCCCCCACCCCCGTTCAGTAATTCTGTTATTTTCCCGTTTCGTAGTACACTTGCTTGTGAGCTCATGAGTCAGTGTTAACGCCCCAACTAGACCAACAGTGCTCTCTTGCCATGATTTGCAAAACTCTTTCACAGGGAGAAACATCGCAAGCGTTTGGAGCACAGCTCACTTAAAACGTGCAGCTTCTTCTGCTTGGCAGCGGTTCTCCAGGCTCGTCCTGCCCGGCGGCCTCCGGAGCAGGTCCAGCCCACAGGCCTCCACGGGTCGGCTGTGGTCGCGGGCTATGAGCAGGGCCCGTCCCCGGCTGGTGAGGCGCCTGGTGAGGCGCTGCGGGGCGAGCAGAGCAGAGAACCAACAGAGCAGGCCAGGCCCAGGGGAGGACAAGAGTTCAGGCACTGGACGGAGGGCAGGAGGCCCGGCGGTGGGGACGCCTGGTGCATTTTCAGTGTTTGAGGAACAGGAGCGAGGCTCTCCATGGGGACCTTAGAGCCAGTGGGCTGCAGGCAGCTCAGTGCCCTTCTCTCACCCACTAGGGACTCAATGGGTGCCATGCGGAACGTGCACAAGCAACTGCCAGGCACCAGAGGGCACAGGAGGTGAGATGTCGGTGTCATTTGGAGCCCAAGTTCTCCATCTCCTGAGTGAACATAAAGCTTGACAGGCGGACAACCTGCCACAGGGAGACTGTGCATGGCCAGGCAGTGGGAGCCGACCGAGGTGGCAGGGGAGCCGTGACCACTTTCCCGGCCGGCTGGCGCCATGTGGTAGACTGACTGACAGGCAACTGGGAAGGCCCAGCTGACTGGGCCCTGTGTTGTGGGATGTGAGGGCCTAGGAGGGGAGCTGGCGGGGCAGGCTGTGGGTCCCCCTGGAGCAGCGCTTCATGCTGGCTCTCCTGACAGGAACTCGGCTGCGACCGTCGCAGGCACTGGGGTTCTCACTGCCACTGAGGATGGCTGCGGTTCTTTCCAGGGGAGCTCTGGCCCTCTGAGCACTGTTTCCTGGCTCCAGCGCAGGCCCCCCAGCCTGCTGGCACAGACCCTTCACCCCACTGGCACAGGCTTTCGAGCTTTCGCTGTTGAGCGCTGAGCCTTCCTAGCACAGATCCCTGACACAGACTTGCATGAGTCGCTGTCCTGGGCCCCAGGCCTCTGGCTGGTCTCACGCAGGACGTCACTGTGGGATCCAGGCCGCCAGCTGGGCTCTTTGGGTCCCTAGTGTGTGGACAGATCTCCTGCGCTCTTGCATTTGACTCCTGGAAGTCAAATAACCCTATAAACTATGTGCCCTGCATTAATTCCTTCCCCTTGTAAACGCTGACTGTAACACAGTGATGTGGCTCAGGTTCCCCAAACCAGGTACTGTGACTCCTCACTATGGTGCAGCCGCAAGCTAGGCAGGCTAGCGGAAGCACTGCAAATACAGCAGCAAGGACAGCACCGCAGCCCACGCGGCACCAGCCTGGCTCCTCCCAGAGCCCCTGGGCCGTGCTCTCAGACCTCTCTCCAGCAGCAAGGCTGCCTGCTTGGAGGCTCCTCTGCACGCAGCCTCCAGTCAGCTTTCAAATGAGCCCCGCCTGCTCCATGCGGATTCTGTGCTCTTCCTCCTCCTTCTGTTCTCATGAAGCCAGGCAAAGCCCGGGCAGCGCTGGGCCCTTCTAACTCACTGAGCTCGTCAGGCCCAAGTGTCAGCTCAGGCCCAGGTGCCAGACCTGGACTTTGGTTTCATTCCGTTCTTCTGCAGATTGGAACTCAGTTGCACAGGCATGAGACAGCAGAGGAGGGTTACAAAGCTTGGGTGTATAGGGAGGAAACACCAGAACCTCAAAACCACGCAACCACCAACAATGCACCGTGCCAGGCCCCAGCGCTCCACACGGTGGTCTAGTGACACCAGCACGGATTCATGTCCATCCAGAGCCCCAAGCCCTGCAATGGCTCTTCACTTCTCCAGGTGACGCCACCGCTCCCCGGCTGTGGCCTAGGCACTGTGACTCACTGTCCCCCTCTCCCTTCGCCTTTAGGGGCATGCTATGGGCACAGCCCTCACGCTCAGTCTGTACTTCTCAGACCATCTAGGAGTACAGGACCTGGCGAGCAGGAGCGAGGAGCTCTGCAAGTATTCACTACATTAGAAAGCAAGGGCTGGCCTGACGGCTCAGCAGGGTAAAGCGCCTGTGCAGGCAGAGCGACGCAGCTGGGGCTGGATTCCCAGTGCACTGTGCCGGCCCCACCCCCAGGGTACACTGAGACAGCAATTGAGACTGGGCATGGTGGCGCACGCCTGTAATCCCAGCACTGGAGACTGTAAACAGGAGAATCACTAAGAGTCCAATCTACATAGTGAGACTCCGAACACCCCACAGAATCTACTTTAAAAACAAGAAAAAAAGAAAAGAAAACAAATCCCACCTGGAAAACAGCCAGAAGAGCGCAAGGTGACCAGCCATGCTATCCACTCCCACCAAAAGCTTCTCGGCCCAAGGGCCAGTGTCACCTAATGTGACCTCAGGAAGCTACTGATGATCTCTAGAACTCAAGAATGCAATTTGCTGTAGACCCGCCCCTTGATACTGCCCCAAGCTGTGGTTCCCCAGACCCGCCTGCACCAGCACCACATACATGCCCCAAGGACTGCGGGGCCGCCGCCCGCAGAGTGGGTGTCTTCCCAGCAATGGAGGTTTCAGCTCTTCTTTCCCAACAGCTATAGAAAGGCCGGGCTCTTGAGTTTAGTTAGAACAATGCCAGGGGCTCTCCCCAGCTGAGCCCTGGTCCCAGGAGGGAGGCAGGTGGTTCCAAACGAAAACTTCCTTGGCGCTCTAGCTGACTTCAAAGAGCTTCGAAAGGAAAGCTAAGCCACCTAACACCGCCGCACTGGGGCTGGGAGGGTGGCAATCCCAGCGTGGGTCTGGAGCAGTGGGAGGGGAGGGCAAATCCCTGGCCCTGGGCGCGTGCTCGCCAAGGGGCTGCGCTGGGCACGAGGCCGTGAGGTCCCGGGCCCCACCCCTGCCCTTCGGACTGCCAGGGAAAGCGCTCCCTTGCAGCAGTCGGAGGAGGGCGTGCTTCTCCTGTGGGCAGGCAGCGGGCCCCAGGCGGCAGGAGCAGAGGGGACCCACCGCTTTATCACTGCTATGGTCTGCGTCTAGGTGTCTCCCAAAGCTCACGAGGCCACGGGGCAGCTTGAGTTTGTGATCAATTCCTGAGGCAAATGCTGGGATTCTGGGTGGGAGTGCTACACTGGAGCCCAGGGTAGACAATCTGCATGTGAATGAAAGGAGGGGAGAGAGGCTCGCTACTGCCACAGCTGCTGCGCCACGCTGGGCTCTTTGGCTCTTCGCTGTTTACCACAGCCATGAACGAATGGCTGCCCTCTGCCCTGTGCCACCCCGCCTTGGAGCAAGCCCAGTACAGACTGAAATCTCCACAATCTGTGAGCTAAAAACACCTTTCCTTAATTTTGGGTGTTGGGTATTTTGTCCCAACAATGACAGGAGAGTAACTGAGACCGACCATCAGCACGAGGCCAGAGCGGGGCGCCTGCTGCTAACGCCTGGCGTCTACGCGGCTGCCCCGCTGGCAGCTCCCAGCTGCCAGCACTCTAAGGTGCGTGCAGACACCCAGAGCTGGACACTCGGGCCTGGCCGGAGAGAAGCGCAGCCACAGTGGGCAGGTTACGGGAGGGCGCCCGTCCACCCCCAGACACCCGTCGGCCCACCTTCAGGGTCTTCACGGCCACTGTGAGGCTGTACTTCTTCCACACCCCCTCGTACACCTCCCCGTACTGGCCGCCGCCAAGCTTGTGCTTCATGGTGATGTCCGTGCGCTCCATCTCCCACTTGTCGTAGTTGGGGGACACGCCGTAGACCGTGGGCTTGTTGCGCTTGGGTGCAGGGTAGTGCAGGGTGGTGATGAGCCCGTCAGCCACCGTGGAGTGGTGGTGAACCAGCTCGGCCAACGTGTTGAAGCGGCTCTCGGAAGAGACATAGAGCTGGGGGGACAGAGACAGCAGTCACCAGGGGCATGCGGAAAGCCCCCCGGGTCCTTCTCTGCATGCTGGGCCTTACTTGGTGAGCAGAGGACACAGGAAGAGGCCCCAGGGCCCTTGCACTGTGGCTCCCCTGCCTGTGACCCACAGCCACCCATTTCCCTTCTGTTATCCTCGCAGCAGCTGCGCCAGTGGCCCTGCCACTCAGCCTGAAGTCAGCACCTAGCAGGAGCATTGTGTCACCGTTGTCACCGGCTGTTCCTGTGTATCTGTGAGACCGCCGTCTCCATCTAACTGCAGGAAGCTCTATGAGAGTGGCTCCGAGCAGCCTGCTATCGGCCAGAGCTGGGCACCAGGACTGAGTGCATAACAGGTACTCAAGGAAGCGTTCACTAGTGAGTGCGGGCCACAGCAGGCACCTGCTATGTGGAAATTCACCCACAACTGTAAGCGGCATCCGGACTGAAACAGTGAGGAGAAGATGGAAACTCCTAAATAAACACCTTTTTCCTCTCTGCTGCTGGCTCCTCCCCCTGGCCGAGCAGGGAGCATGCGCCCAGCTGCAGCCCCGGGACGGCGCCACCTCCTCCTCCAGCTCGGGAGGTAAGGAGAAGCGTGCACTCACGCCTCTAGTCCTGCTCACGCAGGCTCTCCACTGGGCTGGCGGAGCCCGGCTTGGGTGACACTGGCCACCTTTTGCCTTTTCTCCCCTCATCCTTTGGTCTATTCCAGTGATGCAGTGTGGGAATGGTTCCTTGCTCAAAGGACCTGGGATTAAGATCCACACAGAAGCTCTGGGCTGTGGCTGTGGAACTGAAGCCACTGGCTTGCTGAGGGTGGGGGACACCGGAGGCTGCAGCCGAGTCTCAGCAGACTTCTCAGGGGCTGAGGTGCGAGGAGGAGGAAGGCAGCCTGGCCGGCGGGGACGCCTGGGGTGGGTGGCCCGAGGGAACCAACCGGTCAGGTTGCAGCTCAGCCTCTCACCACCGTTTGAGCCTGAGCCTCAGTGGCAGCACTGCTCGGGAGTTGGGGAGACCCTCTGATCTGGCTGGGGACACCAAGAGCTCTCTAGGACCCCTGAGTGTAAAGAGCAAGCCCGGACCCACCCTCTCTGCTTCCTGATCCAGGTGCGACCCTGGCGACGCTGCTCCCCCATGCAGCCTGCCACTGTCTGCCATGCTGTCTGGACTTCTGGCCTCCACAACTTACGCATAGATCTCTTTCATACTGCCTCAGGCATTTTGTTTGTGTGACTGAAAACTAACAGAATTATTTTCTGTAAGTTTATAATGTTTGGCAGCTAAAACATTTTTTAAAAAACATCTTTAGGGGCTGGGGAGATAGCGCCATGGCACAAGTACCTGCCTGGCAAGTGCAAGGCCGTGAGTTTGAACCTCAGTCCCACAAAGAGATAAAATAAAATGAAATAAAAATTAAAAAAAAAAATCTTTATAAAGAGAAAGTGTTAAAATATACAAGTTGATCCCACCTGTGACCTGCAAGAAGGTAAACAGGACTCAAGCCACAGGACGATTTCCTTCCCTTGTGTCTGGGGGGAATGGCACAAGCCTTTGCTTGTTATTTTGGTGGTCCTGGGGATGGAACCAGGGCATGGTAACTAAGTTATATCCTGGGCCTGTTTTAGTTTTTATTTTGAGACAGGGTCTTTCTAAGTTGACCGTTCTGCCTCAGCCTTCCTGCCCCACTGAGCCTGGTAGGCGGAAACACATTTAAAAAACCCAGGCAAGCCAATGAAGGGCAGACTTTGGGTTGACTATCTTTTGCTAACAATCCTGCTAAAATAAAATTCTAAGAAACTCAAAAATTGTCCACAAAGACTTCTTGGTACTGGGCAACTCCTGCCTCACGTGGAGACTGTGGCCCTGGGCCCCGACGGTCCCTCTGCAGCGGTGCCTCTGAGAGGCAAGATGCCGGACGAGCCCCATGAGAGGACCAAAAGGCCTCTGTAGACAGCGCCCAGCCTGCAGCCTAGCAGGCTGGGAGTGACTGCGCAGCGTGCGTGAGTGTAGGTGGAGGAATGGGGTGGGCGCTGGCGCCTGCCTCAGCCTGGCCTCCACACATACTCTCCTGCCTTCGTCACAGACTTGGAAGCAGCTCACAAAGAACAGTGGATGGGACCCAGGGACAGCACAACCTCACCCAGGCTCAGCTGCCTGGTGACTGCACTGCAGGCGTCCCTCTTCTGTTGGGTCACTCCACCTAATGGCACTTTCCCCACCTAGGGGCTGGGCAAAGCAGGAAGCCACTCCAAGAAGACTGCCCTGGCCTCCTACCCCTGGCATTCGCTGGTGGGCTCCTGGGGCCAGGCTCATGCCCCACTTTTCCCAGCAGAGCAGGAGGCAGAGTCAAATTAAACCCTAGCCCACATCAACTCTGAACAGCCTCAGCCCGGCCCCTCACGAGGCTTCTCTGTGGGCCGCCTCAGACACAGGAGGCTTCACTAAATGGACAGATATGAAAGGTCTCAATCAATGTACACGCTCTGTGATGAGTTCACTGCTCACACTAGAATGTAAGGGCCTGGAAAAGAACTTAGCAAAGAGAAAAGGAAGAGCTCTGAGAATCAAGGAATCAAGAGGAAAACTGGGTATCACAGAGGAGCTGGAGAAACCAAGGATAATGCAGAGAGGAGCAGTCGGGAAAGCTGACCACACCCCAGGGACGGGGCTGTCTCTGCAGATGCAGGGGGAGGGGAGGAGGGGGGCTGGCAGCCCCAGGATGGCAGTGGATAGCATCACTAGTCCCCAAAGCCCGCATTACTGTAAAGTGCAAGTACCATGAGGGGATACGTTGCCACCACGCCTGGGGGCCATTAATCAGGTGCTACCCTGGGAAGGGGCTCAGAATTCTAAGTTGAACAATGCTAGAAACTGCAAGTCACAGAACTGTGATTTAGGGTGTCAGGGGTCACCCTACCTCAGTGGGTAGGTGGGACAGGACCACAACAGACAGTTGGCGACATGAGGTGGACTAGTCAGAGGCCCTCCCCCAGAAACTTAAGCAGTGGTGTACTCGGGTGGGGAGAGCCACCGTGGTCCTGCCTCCAAGATGGGAAGCTGGGGGCACGACGTCCTCTGGCGGGCTGGCTCTCAAGGTACTTACTATGTGACACCTCCTGCACATCTAGCCTGGGGTCAGCGGCCTGTGTGCTTTCCCCATCTGCCAGTGTGGTCAGGGATACGCCTTGGATCGAATGGTCGCCACACCCCAGGGTCTGGAGAGAGAGGCCACTAGAGCAAGGGGGACCTCACAAGCCCACAGCCTTGAAGCGAGGCAGAGATGGAGCAACTCAGGGTGCACAGAGAGACTCAGATCCTAAGCGCCTGAGAGGGAAGGCTGCCCTAAGGCGGAAACCACAGCCCCGGCCGACTGCCCGGCAGGCCAGGTGAGGAAGACGCAGCAGGCACGGCGCTCTCGCAGGCGCATAGCCAGGCCTCGGCGGCGTCTCCCTGCCTGCCCCACACCTGCTGGATTCTAACGCCACAGGCGCTGGGAGGCAACCACTTACCCCAGCACAGGCAAGAATTTTTTTGAGGTCACAAGAGACAGTCGGGGAAATGAGGTAGGCTAGTCAGCGACCTTCCCCCAGAAACTTAAACTTATTATTTTCTGTTACATTTACCTAATTCTATTAACCTATTTTTAACTGCACTCTCTCACTTTTCTTTCCTACTCCTCTTTCTTTTTTTTTTTTTTTCCAGGACCACGGTTTACTCTTTCTTTTTTTTTGTGGGACCAGGGTTCGAACTCACAACCTCATACTTGCCAGGCAGGCACTTGTGCCACAGAGCTATCTCCCCAACCCTACCTCCTCTTCTTTCGCCCACCTTCATCTCCTCCCTTTTACCATGTTACAGTTAAGCATTACTGATTTTTAGATATTTAGCTGGCTAAATGCTATCACTAGCACATCCTTCCCTCCTGTTGCGGGCAGGCTGTCGTGCTTCCTGGTGCGGGCTGCTCTTCGTCGGTACTCGGTCTGCCTGCATCTACGCTACCACTGTCGGTCTCCTTCCTACTCGCTGATAGCGTATCTGCATCCAGTTTGCTCGGACTCTTGTCACTGCTGGTCTCTTTGATCTGCAGTGGTGGCACAGCTGCTGCTGTGACGTGGGTTTTGCTGTGTGGGGACATCCAGGCTGTCTGTGTCATGGCTTCTTTCTCTGTAGTGCTGGGGTGCAAAGAGGAGCCCAGATGCAGAAACTGCACGGCTGCGCCACACGCAGTCTCGCCAGAGAGTGCCTCAACGGGGGCGGGGCTTTTCTAAGTGAATTGCTTTGGAGTCCACATCACAAAAACCAGAAATATGACAAAGCAAGGTGGCAGGGTGTCGCAGAAAGCCCTTAGCTCCTCAAAAGATGATCTCGCATACACTAAACTCAGGAAGTTATAGGCAAAGAACTCAAAAGCCAAGCAGTCAGTATGTTTGAACAGCTCAAAGAAGAAACAATAAGCAAGTGCATAAGATTTGAAAGCTTACACAGGATCATTTTCAAACAGATAACGGATTTTATTAATAAAACTTTTGATGCACTTAAGCTAGAAGCTGAGTTAAACACGACAATGTAAGATACAAATGACCAGTCTGGTAGAATCAGAAATGACAAAAAACAAAAATACAAGTTATGAAAACATGGCTGGCAGATGGGACAAATATGGGGACCGAGGACCAGAACTCAGTGACACCCTAAAAATAAGACACCATGCAAATTGGGCCCAGCACCTGCTAAATGACTGAA